>VYZW01057701.1:33760-70403 GCA_013401315.1 Balaeniceps rex | reverse complement strand
ATGGAAGTGGGGAAGCTTTGATGTTTCCACCGAGGAATTTAATTGCATTATGTTATATTTACTTATGGCAAAGCTGAGTAGTGCATTGGTCCTCTTTTTTGCCACCTTAAGAAACACTTTCTTTAGTCACTCACTGAGGAACTCTGTTTCCAGTTGAGGTTTTGATTTTTATTTTTCTGGGAAATTCCAGTTGAAACAAAGTTTGGTTTTCATATTTTACTTCCATAAAATACATAAAAGCATTCTTTTTCACTGTCAACCTCCCCTTTGTTCAGTGCTTGAGGATGTAAAGCAGAATGAAATATGGTTCTGTAGTATGTAACAATGCAACTTTTTCCGTCTTTGACTTTGTTCCTTTCCCAGGGCAATTTTAGCAGTTCATTGGCCTTTCTCTTCTGTCATACGTAAACCACAATCTGTTCCCAGGATACATCCTCTCTTATTTTTCTGCTTGAGCAGATTAAAAACCAACAAGGAAGTCTGCCTTAAAGGCTTAAGAAGTTGGTGGACTAAGCTTGCCCATTCCCTTAGCAGGTTCTAGCAAGCTTTGGATGTTAAAGAATGTCTGCTGGAGATGCAATTGCCTCTGTGTGTGTGTGTGGGGAAGTCTGCTTTATTTATGATGGGGACCTCCACTTTAGTGTTTCTTCTGTTCTTCAGTAAATGCATTTGAACTGCTGGCTGCTAGAAACTGGAAGGAGAGTTTAGTCAAGGATGTCTTTGTTTTTCCCTGTTTTCTCTGCTGCTAGGCAGTGGCTGAGGCAGTTTACTCAGCTGCAGGGAACTTTTGGTCTGATTAAGCATTACTGCTTAATAATTAATCTTGTGCACCAAGGATTATTGGCTCGTTAGGATGATAAATGTGCTAACTAGCTGGTCAGCTTTTCTCATGCTGTTATTCATAGTCATCAGTGAGCTTTATTGCAAACTGAATGAGGTTTGTTTCATTCCCTGGATCTCTCTTCAGCCTTCCCTAGAGGTAGCTGGCAATGCATTTCCTAAACCAGCACTGGCAGCGATTTGTGAGGCAGTCTGGCTCTGTGCGAGGCATAGGTGTGTATTGAAAACTTCCTTCTGTCTCTGAAGGTTTGCACTTCCTCGGCGATTTGTAAGCAACTTCTGGGGTCTATCTCTTAGCGTGTTGCCATCTAGGAAAGACCTTCAGACAGACTAAAGAAAAATTCATGCCTTCGACCAGTTGGTCCGTAGAGTGAACTGCTGTGTTACAGTGCCTACCAAAGCCGGCTTCTACTGCAGTCTCTTGTGCAGATCTGATCATCTGATGGAGATGTGAGGTCTTACAGGGTCTGTAATGGCATGCATTTCTTAAATCCCTGTAAAGATACTGGAGGGTATGCTTGCTATTTAGATTTCATTCTGTATACATCTTCCTTGGACATCCTTTTAGTATGTAGCTGTTTATGCCCCTGGCAATAGCACGACTGTTATAAGAGAAATGACGTTCCATACTTGCAGGGCAAATGCTTATTTACTTTCCTATCCTATCCAGGTCAAAGATACAGCTTTGAAGTGGAAGGGAGTATTTTTGGCAACTGGTATGATTGCTGATGTCCAGAGAAGCATTGCATATCAGGCTGATGGAGCTTGGGTCAATATGAGAGAACTTGAGTTCCCCTTAGGCAGTATGGGGAGATAACTGGTTATGATGGCACTAAGCAATGCACTGCAGAGTTTCAGCTTGGGAAGCAAAGGAAAGCAAACTCCTTCCGCTCTGCCAGGAAGCAGTCAGACTTGAGAACTGATGCAAGACATTCCAAATGCTTGGAAGATGAACTTGGAACAGCCTGGTGGCCTGAGCTATTGCAAAGTGCTAGATTACCAGACTGGCTGTGTGCTGTCCTGAGTTATCATCTTCTAAGCCTATAGGTTCTGAAACAGGCCCCTTTGCATCAAGTATCAGCAGACAGCTCCTGACATGCTCTGAAGCCGGACAGTATCCACTGTTGCCTTAGTGTTCTCACACTTGGGTGAGGGAAGGGGATGTAGCTTTTCCTCCAATCAGTATAGCCAATAGCAGAACATGATGTGCAGCTCTGATCCTGCTTTATTCTAGTATGGTGGCTTTGGTACAGTGGCTTGCTTTTGGTTCTTACTCCTCCTTCTGTGTGATAGCTGGATGTCTGGGAGCCCTGTGCTGTTCTAATCTTTGTGTCTTCCATCTCACATGGCTTCCTGTTGCAAGACTGCTGAAGTGGAACCATCTTCAGCAAGTTAAGGAGCATCCTATCCGAGCTCAAGTGACTGCATCATAGACAGATGAAAAATGACTGAGCTTTGAATCGTCTGGCATACATGTGCATACACACAAATCGAATTTAATACAAGGGAACATTGTAGAATTGTTAGCAATAAGTTATTTTCTATGCTTGTCATTTGTACCTGTTGGTGTTATTAGTGGCTCTTGTTTCCTGTGGGTGAGGATGAGGGCATCCTCCAAGTAACCCGGGGTGTAGAAGTGCCCTTACCTAACGGGTGCATCACTGCTAGAGTAGGGCAGGAGTGGGGAAAGGCCAGAGCTCTCCAGGGAGGTGAGGCTGGTACTTGACTGAAGAGAAATCAAAAGAATAACGCACAGCCTGGCTTAATTCATGCATTGGTCAAAACTGGGCGGCTACAGTGTAGGTTAAATCTGTATTTTTGTTCAGCTTGCTTTTTTTTTTTGTCTGGCAGCTATTAAGACTTCTGAAAGGCAGATGGCCTCACCTTTGAATTTTTGGCAGATTTTGTGGTGCAGAAACAGCAAGTCAGTAGCAAAAGGACAACCCCAGAAGCTGCCCCACTTGGGCTGAGGGAGCAGGATGTAGACCAAGACACCTTCACCCCCTAGTACTCCCTGGCTTCTTCCGCTGGATGCCAATGGCAGGTAGCAATCACAGCTAGAGCTGGCTTCAAGCAGCAAGAGTGGAGAGAGAAGGCTGGAGCAGAAACTGCTCCAATAAAGACTGGAAAACAATTTCTAAAATAGTAAGAACACAGGGTGAAGAGGACTATGCAGAGGCGTGGCTCGTGAGGTTAGGTGCTGAAAGAGCTCAGTGTTTAGCAGAAACAGCTTAGTAAAATGAAGGATGGGCAGCTTGGCTCTGCTGAATACAGGGGCTTCAGCAGTGCTGCAGCTGTGGATCAGGAGCTGCTTGTTACTTCCCAGGCGGGCAAACTGGCCTCTGGGGGTGAGCCGTGAGGGTGGCCATTGAAGTCGTAGTGCTGCACTGCCTGCAGGAGCAATGGGTGCCATGTGGGTGGGGGGCTCAGCAACATGGCTGGGGGAGGAGAAGCTGCAAGGAGGAGCAGGAGGACTGATGGAAAGTGGTGGCTTACAGCTGAGCTGGAGGGCTTTGTAGCACAGCCAGTACCTGGTGTGGGCAGTGGAGACCTGCAAGCTGGTAAGTTGGTGTCTGAGTGCTTTAATGATGTTTAAGCCCTGTCAAAGAGTAGATGTGGAAGCAAGCGGAGGAAATATGGGTGGAAATGGTTCTTGCTGGGCAGTGTCTGAAGCAGGTGTGTGGATGGGGGATGCATGGGAGCTGAGCAGAGGAGCCCAGTTCTACTGTTTCACTATTAATTGTTTAAGAAAAAATGATAAAAACAGATCTCTGCTATGTGAGGTGACTTAGGATTTGCCAAACCAGGATGGACAGACTTCATTAACTAGTACGTAGAAAGCCTCAGCAAAGAAACAACCTTTTTGATTACCTTTGAAACAGTGGCAATCTTGGCAGAGCTGCTGGGTGACAGGGAACAAATAGTGTTGTGTTGTTGGCTTTACTGGGAGGTGAGGGGGACGATCCGGTGTGGAGAGGTGGATGGTGAGTGGGGTGAGCCCTTGCTCCGGCAGGCATGCAGGGAGCACTGTGGGGAGAGTGTGTGTGGACTGAGGAAGGGTATTTCATAGTGTTTGCTCATGTTAGGGGTGTCCAGCAGCAGCAATATGGTGGCTGCTGTCATCGTCATGTATCGATGTACGTGGAGTTAATGGTTATGCTTATGGCTGCTTTTCCTGGTCGTTAATGGTGTGGGGAATAGCAGCTTGGCTCGGAGTGCAGGGAGGGATCTCTGGGCCTTCCTGCCTGGGTGTCCGGCTGTCCTCTCTGCTCTTGAGGAAGTTCTCATTCCCAGGAACTTCTTCAGCATGAGCCTGGCCCTCCTGCAAAACTCTTCTGTGACTGTTACTTGGGTGGTATTATCCCCTCCATCATGCAAGAAAGCGTGACCATGCAGGGACAGACAGGTCATTTTGTCTTTGGCGTACTTTGGCAAGGTCCTAGGGTAAGGTCAGTCCTTGGTCAGGCCAGGTGACCTTCCCCTCCAGCTGCTTGGCCAGGGCCTCTGCGTGGTCATCCCTCAAGGGTGCTTTTTGTGCCTCAGCTCTGTGCAAAGCGATAAAAGTCTGGGCTTCAGGGGAGCTCTAGTGACTCCAGGGAGAAAAGGCTGTGGTGCGGCCAGAGAGAACGGAGGTGAGCTGCTGATGATTGTTTTTGAAGTAGCTGATCCCCAAGAGGAAGAAGCTGCTCAGTGTTGTGTGGCCCAGACCTCAGAGCTATTGACACCAACGACCTAAAATACCAGCGTGACAGGAAGACAAGTGAATGGTTCCACATGGTGCAGAAGCAGTATTGCTTAGCCAAGAGAACAAACTTCCCAATCAATGGTCTGGTTTCTATCTTCTTACTTTTAAATAGTATCTTCTGACCATTTCACTCTTCAGTTCCATTCCTAGTTATTAACTTGTTATCTTGTGTCTCTCTCCATCTTTCACAATGCGTGGGTTCTCATAACTGCCTCTAGCTGTTGCAGATCTTCGCTGTATAACTTCTCTAAGTATAACCTATTCTGCCCATGTATCTCAGGATTCTTCACTGGGGCTCTTCTCATCTGCCCAGCTCTCGAGTCAGCAGTGTTGTCTCTGGCCTCAGCACCATGCTGCCCCACCTGTCTCAAGGTGATGCCGCACAGGTTCTTCTCCCATCTTTGATCCTCTCTGGCTCCTTCTATGTATCTTCTGCCCCTGATTGCATTAAACACGCTTTTGAGCACCCTGTGATGTTAGACACTCCCACTCAATGTGTCACTTTTTACATGACTTCAAGAGGATGGCATCTGCCTTTGGTCAGTGATGCTGGATTGTGTCATCCATATGGTCGCGTATGAAAAGGGCAACCTTATAGTTTCTTCCATGCTGTCTCTGGAGGTCAGTGAAATTTCATTGTTACCTTCCTTCCTAGAGATGGTGTGTGATGCCACTCCCGCCCCCAACCTTCCAAAGTGAAATGAAGCAAAAAGAGGGACTTTGACAACTCAGGCTACTCTGATCTCTGCCTGGCTTTTGGACCATATTGCATGTGAATTGTCTTTGCTCTCCCATCTGTCCCTTGTAAGCATTTTTTCCCAGTGTCTCTATGTTGTCTGGTACATTAAAGTTCTGGCCCTGGATCTATGGCTTCTAACAAGTATAGTAACACAAGTAATGGACGCTGAGACTCATAGGAACAATATTGCAACAGTTGAAATTTCTTCCTGAAATTCTCAAAACAACAGGATGTCCTATATTGTTCGCTCTAGTGCTGCTGGGGGCACTGGCATCCCCTTGGCTCGCACCTAGGTGTGTATTAACTGAGTCTATGCAATGTCACTTAAGCAGAAGGGAGGTTTCTAGCTGTGGTCGTGCCTGTGGGCTCCAGGAACCAGAAGAGGGTGCTGGAGATCTTCGGCTGGCTCTGGTCTCTGCTCCTGCTCTACTCAAAGATTTTGTGCAACTATTATTAGTTAATCTGGTTTTGTTTTCCTAAACAAGTGTAATTATTCTAGGTATTTTTTGCTACTTTACTATACCAGCCCCTAAATGCAGAGACAATCGTACTGTTCACAGAACTGCTCTACTTTGGTATAACTTATGACTGTACTTGTGAAATGATTGAAATAACTGCCTGTTGTAGGTTGGAGTTTGGCTTAGAGATGCTCTTAAGCAGAACAGCCTGCATGTATAGGTGTAAATCAGGGAAGGAAAGCCAGTTCTGTTATATTTTTAGCTACACAAACTTTGCGCACACACAAACATTTGTTTAAAGAAAAGCTGGGAGCAAAATCAGTTGCGTTCTCCGTTTTGCTGCCATTCTCCCCTGAAGTAAATCTCCTATTTGAAGATTGCTCTTTGCATTCATGTGCTGCAGTAACGCTGTCTGAAACTTTGCAGTTTGGTTTGGGGAAGGCTGACCTTGGCCTCTTTTCAGAGGTGTCTCTACCAGTGTTCGCAACAGGACAGGTATTCCTTTGCTTGGAAAAGAGCAATTAAAATGGACAACAGAAAAAGCCTTATTCTGATTCTGTTCATCACAAAAAGCTGACACTAGAGGACAGAAAAGATGAGGTTGAGACATGCTCTCATTTATGGATTTACAGCTAGACTGCTTCTCGTCAGAGTTGGGATGAGATGGGTTTTTACAGTCTGCAACTCGCAGCTCACCTAAAGGAGTTTTCTTTTCCACTGGATTTTCAGAAGTAGTTTTTATCTCTCTCCTACACTGCAGTTCTGATTCTGATGCATGCTTGTTGGAAATGAGCCACGAGCACTTATAACAAGTTTTTGTGGCTTTTGGACAAACTCTTCAAATCTGGGTGATTAGAAGCACCTTTATTTTGACATGTAATTGCCTCATTTTTCAAAGACAGAGAGCAACCCTGTTCCTGTTCATCAGTGGGAGTAACAGATACTCACTGTGGCTGAAAACAGGACTTCACGACTGGGTTTTAGACTTTCAATTAAAAACAAACTATCCAGACCTAAGGGAGTTCGGGAATAAGATGTATTAACATGCCAGCCTGTCTCTGGGATGTGAGGTGATACTCTGCCTCTCTTGCTTAGGGAGAAAGAAAACACTTCTCACTGGTTTCTTCTGTTGTCACAGTAATTGGGTAAGAGATGCTGCAGGAGTTTGCGTGCTGGGTTAAATGCCCTCTAGTTCCTTGGTCACATGTTTGTTTGCAGTTGTGGGCACATCCTCCTGCTGTAGGGAACAGAGATGTGTGGGGATAGAAAGTTGCTTAAGTATTTTTATAAATAAAAATCAAAGGCTACATGTGTAATGGAGGTCATGCACTTACACAGTACAAAGCTCTTTTATGGTAAGACTTTGGGGATTCATGGAGCCTGCAACTGGAGGAGGAGAGGCTGGCTTTTATCCTGCGATCGGTACAAATGAAATAAAGCTGCCTGCTGCTGTCTCCAGCTCCTTGGAAAACAGCAGGAAGTGCCTATCCAAGAGGGGAGAAATAAATCCACAGGTCTTGTTCTTGTTACTTCTGTAGTGGAGGAATTATTCCCCCCATCTGCCCATGGCTCAGCTTGAGTTAAGGTGATACTCAAGAGTTTTTGCTATACCTCTCATGCAAACCTTCACTTTGTTCATCATTTAAATCAGGGCTAGATTTTCACTCCTTTAAAAAAAAACCCAAAACACACCTGCAAACAGTCATTTAAAAGAAGCTCTCTGCCCTCATCTTTCACCACTTCTTCAGTTGCTTTTTTGCCCTCTAAGAAGAGCCTGGGCATTTCTGTTCTCCCTTTGCTCAGCAGCAATATCCTGCAGTGTTTCAAATCTAAGGATTTCTACTGATCATGCCAGAGGCAGAGCAGATTACATCTTTCACATGTTGATGATTGCAGTGATGCTGCACAAGTTGGGGCGTGCACGGTGCATCACGCTGCTGTAAGCAGGTAGCATCGCTGTGTGGCAGTGCTCGAGTCAGAGCTGCGCAGCAGAAGGGAGGCTAAGAGCTCCAGTCCCATAAAATTATTTTCATTGCCTGTAGGACAGGCCCAAATCATTCTTTTTTCTAGGAAAGAACATTTTGTAGCCTGTCTTGCTCCACAGGTAAAGGCAGAATATATAAAGCAGACCAAAATGTGAGGCATCAGGCTGCCAGGGCAGTAGGTGTTTGAGTGAAGACACTGGGTGTACTCACTGGTCTCCCTTTTCTAGAAGGAGTGGACAATAGAGCAAGGTGAAATATAGGAGAGCTGAGCAACCATCTCATAAATGTCACCATATGATGTGATGTAGGATGCAGTACCTTCTGGAGATGAAAGTTTTAAGTAGGAAAAGTACTTTTCTTCAGCTGAAGACTTGAGGTTTTCTTGTTAAACCTGTTGTAACTTTCTGTTGGAGATGGAAATCTATTTAAAAAATCAAAAATATACATTGCAGATTTGCTGATTTTTAATTCTTACCCCACAGAAACCTCTTTAAAGCCAATGCATATGCGTATGCGAGTATATGCATATACATATAATTTTCAAAGCTGTATGAGGACTACAAACAGATCCTGTTTCAGCCCCTAATTTATTTTTGAACCACCTCTTTTCCTGTGTGATGTTTCATTGTTGCTACCTTCCCTGTTCAAGGACATGCTGCTTAGAAGTTTAGAACTTCTTGTAGGCATGAAGGCCCAGGTATCCAAAGATACACGGGGTGCTGTAGTGGGCAGAGTCACAGCTTTTGCTGAAGGCGCCTGGTTTGAAGAAACATGAAGAGGTTCAGAGAAGCATCCAACTGCAGCATGTACTTCCTTGTGTAAGCAGAACATGCCCTTGTCCTCCCTCCAGGCTGGGGCTACCTCCCGAGAGTCATAACAAGTTAGTGTCTGTTTGTTACCGATTAAAACCCTGGCTTGGTGAAGCAAAATATAAGCTCTCTGCTGAGGCTTGAGTGCTCGCAGGTTATTTTCAAGTGTGGTAGGTATGAACTGAGTAAGTCTGAGTGAGGACCTGGAAGAGCAGATGAGGAGTAATGGTGCTGTCTCCTTCCTGCTCTCCTTGTTTAATAACCTGCAAGGTGGCACCTGTGCCACCCTAATACCTACAGATCTTTCTAAAAATACCTTCTCAGTGGATACTTCTTGTGCTGGCCACTATCATTTTTCAGGATATACTAAACCACATGGTAACTTTTGAACATGTCAAGCGGTTCTCTGCAAAGCAAGGAGGCTGCTCTGTCCCTCTGTCTCATGCCCTCCCCAGGCGTGAGGAGCATCGCAGGGCATGAGGCTGTCACTGGGGGTCACTTCTGGGGCCACTGCTGCCAAAGGTGCCCACCGAGTGCAGGAAAAATGGTTCCACTTTTCAGGAAAGCCAATTCTTTTTTTCCTGAAGTGTGTGATTTATATTCATGCTTGAGCAGTGAATTGGCTTGCTATGCATGGAAATCAGAGGCAGTCTTTCCAAGGGTTATTTACCTTATGTCTAAAAACCACAGTGTGTAACCGAGAAACAGAGAGCTCTTCTCACACAGTGTTTGTACATAAGGATTAATATATGCTGGGGGTTAAAGCGAACACTTAGTCCAATGAACTCATCATGTTTGTTTGCTGGTTTTATAAGACCTTACAATGTGCATGGGTTTACATTTGGGAAACAAAAGCAGCAATCAGCAGCTCTTGGCTTTCGTGTAGCAGATCTTTCCTAAATGGAATGCAAATGCACTTTTGTAATATTTAGCTTTGTGTTGACATTATTTATTATATTCTTTCCTATCCATCAGTGCTGGTCACATCAATAAAATAAAAGGGTAGGGGCAAAGTAAATTTTTCTTTTTTAACCACTATTGATGTAACTCATTACCTGCAGGTGTTAAAGCTTCATTTTCTTCTCTGTTTACTGAGCAATGAAAGTAACTCACTTCACATCTTATTGATTTTGGGCATTTTCATGTTGATATTGATTTGAGCAATTTTCACTTTTCTTTCTGAATCTCTCTAGTATTCCTACAGACGGGTTATATAAACTGCAAAGCTCCCATGCACCAGAATAATATTTGATTTGCAGCCATGCAGACAGCTTGATTAAACCATTTTTCTTTTCTACTTCTCAAGAAAATATTTCCATTCCTACTGGGCTCTTACTAAACCCATATTTACATATAAAGTCAAGATTTTCTTGGACCTAACACCAGCTGGCAGTATTCATCTAGGTATGCTGATTTGCATTTTATGAGTTTTAAAATCTCTTATTATATTCTGGTTCTAAAATCCTCAACAAGAACACTGGGTGGAGTTTGTCACTTTGTAATTTTTATGAATTTAATATATATAGCTGAACTGGAGTTATACAACTGTCTTCAGTAGGAACTGATAGATCTTAAGATTTCACAGAATCAGAGAATGGTGGAGGCTGGCAGGGTCCCCTGGAGGTCATCTTGCCCAACCTCCCTGCTCAGTTAGGGCCTCCTAGAGCTGGTTGCCCAGGACCATGTCCAGAGGGCTTTTGAATATCTCCAAGGATGGGCAGCAGGTTCAAATCTATCAAGATTACTCTTGCCTGCTGAGGTAACATGAGCCTGGGCTGCCTGCAGCTCCCACCTTCTGCTGGGGGGCCATCTCCAGGGCCACGCCACCTGGGCTCCTCTCTGGTTGTGCCAGCTGCTTGGGGCTGTGTGCCATTGCGGCGTGGGTGCAGACAATTTAAGGGGGCTGCAACGGTGCTGTGCATGGCCCCACAGGCTCTGCAGCACCGTGCCACGCTCTTGTACAGCCAGTGTGACCCATGCTACAGGATGCTGAAACGCGTCGTGCGCTGGTGCTAAGCTCTGCTCTACACAGCCATGTCCCTGCCGAAGGGAGGTGATATTCAGAGCTGCCAGCCCATCCTGCTGCTTGGAGATTTTCCCTCTTCTTGCTGCAGTAGGGACAGTGTGAAAACACATGCATGCCCCAATTATTATCGCACACAGAAGCCTGTAAAGCCACCCTGGACGTTGCAGGGTGTCGGTTCTGGCTGCTGCTCTGCCGAACCACATAGGTGCTAGGAAAGGGTTCATCCCTAATACCGGGTTGTATGAACATGGCCACCTTGCCAAGCCTTTGGTGCTTGCTAGGTGCTAAATAACTACTGACAGCAGAGAGCTGCCTGTGTTCACTGCTATCAGCCCTCTGTGTTTATCACTAGTGTAAAAAGCACACAGAACAAAGCAAGGGAAGCAAACTGGAAGCAAAGTGGATAGGAAGGCAGAGAAACAGGCTTTTCTTTATCTTTGTGCAAGGTTTGTAGAAAAGTTTTAAAAACCCTGAATACCTGGCATTTGTCCACCTCAGAGGTGATCCTTTTGCAGATGAAACGGCTCTCCAGGGTCTAGACATGAGATAGTACGCTGTTGTCAGGAGTGCGAGAATTAATCCTTAGAGAGCAGGAAAGGGGGAGAAATGGTCCTTGGAAAGAACAGCGTAACCCATGCCCAGAAGAGTGGTACCAGCTGCCGACATGATCACCTTGAGATTAGGGAGAAAAAGGTGGATGTCTCTTGGATTCCTTCAGGTTCTTGAAAGTTTAACTGCGAACACAGGAATGTTTTTGCCAAGACAAACAAGCAAGTGGATATTTAGGAAAATAAAACAAAACAAAAACCTTCTGGAGTCTGGGAAAAAGTTTATGAATGGTTGGAATCAGCAGCAGGTGAAAAGCTGGTAATGCCAAACACTCTTCAAAGAGGGGAGAGGGGAGAGCTATTGCCCCCAAACAGTTTGCAACCATTTATTCAGGGCATAACTCCCTGGAATTAAGAACATGAAGGATTTTGTGTGCAAGATGTGCCACTCACTTGAAAGCCACACCAGTGTCTGACCTGATATACTGAATACTATACAAATGGAAGAAGTGCAAAAGTAAATGAGAGGACAAACACATTAGCTCTGCATTTCCGCTGTGCCAGGGCGTGAGGAAAATGAACCTTCCTGACATCCCCGCACAACTTTTTCCCATTTTTCATAGAGTGCACCATCAAAACAGAGTCAGCTCCAGGGTATGTATTGTCTTCAAAGTGAGGTTGTAGGTACTTCCCACCAGATGTACGCAGGCCTGGGAAACTGGAGTCAAAGTGACCGCTCATGTGTGCGCTGGAGTTGGTGGTGGAACTGGAGATGGAGACATTTCTGCTGGCACCTGGGCCTCTCTGCAGGCAGGGGTCCATCCTTGCCACAGGTTTGTGATACCATTAGCTGATGCTGAGGAATGTTACCGGGTAACTTGGTGTGTGTACTCCTGTGTATTTATTATTCCCATTGTTCCTGTTCCTGTTCCAGTGGCCTTTGTCTTGCTTAAGTAGTGTGGTAGTTTTAGCTACCTTCCTTCTGGTTTCCAGTGTAACTCTGGCCAACTGTCCTGTGATAACTCAGTTGCATAACACTGGCTTATAAAGCCTATAAACCTCCCTTTTCACAGTGCGGGCAAAATTGTGATTAAATCTTTCTGCTTATTAAAATGTACTCGTAAAATTGAGCTATTTTCATATTTTTTTCTGAGCAGTCCTTAATATAATGTTAACAGTTGTACAGTGTTACTATTCATGTCGCTATAAGATGGCTCTATTTTATAGAGCAGTGGAACAGAGTGGAAAACAGGCAGCAAGTTATTTTCCCAGCCATGCTGGCCTCCTTCTCTCCTGTTGTGCACTCTTTGGAAACAGGTCAGACTTTCCTGAATTGCTTTGTTTTTTGTGAACATCTTTACAATCTGGATAGACTTGCACAGAATTATTAGTATTAATTAGGCCAGCAAGAAAAGGAGACATCTGACTTTTTAGGGGTTAAGGTACAGAAAAGACGGAAAACAAACAGGTGGCAATTCTTCTGAGAGATGTGTATTTGATGCTCTGAGCACTGTGCAGGGGAACCAGTGCCCTGCACAACTCTCTGCTGGCTCCCTTCCATCACAGTCAATCAGATGTGCATGCAAATTAATAAGCCCTTTTTCAAAGAAGTCCTTAATCAGGAGCTGGTGCTGTAATAATTACATCCTAGTTCCTCGAGGGCTTGTTGAAGTAGCTACTGATTTAAGGATGTCTTTGGCTTGAAAGTGCGTATGTATTTGGAAAG
Organism: Balaeniceps rex; assembly: GCA_013401315.1. Classification (NCBI taxonomy): domain Eukaryota; kingdom Metazoa; phylum Chordata; class Aves; order Pelecaniformes; family Balaenicipitidae; genus Balaeniceps; species Balaeniceps rex. The sequence continues at coordinate 57,527 of VYZW01057701.1, read as the reverse complement.
CAGTAAGTAGCTCTAACCTTCTCAGAGGCCATGTTTATTTGATTGTAATATAAATCATGTAGTACTGTAAGGTCAGACCCTTCCAACAGCTGGGAAAGGTTGTTCGTAGTGTGTATTCTGCTATAGGCGAGCTAAGTTTAGTGTTTGAAGAAGATACACCTTGGGAGGGTCTGCTATATTTAAGAGTTGGTGTCAACTTCTAAATCAATAGCTTATTTGGGAGCTCGTGCACAGATTTCGTAAAGTATGTTCCTGCAGAGACTGGGGACAAGTGCTGCCCACATGTGCGGTGTTACCTTCACAGTGAAGCCACACCACAAGAAGCTGTACATAATGCATGCAAAAGGTAAAGCTCAGTGATTGTGGTGGAAGATGAGATTTCAGGCAAATGCTAAGCATGAAGAAATCATAGTTCATCAGAAACTGATTAGCTCCTACTGTGCCGGATGTCGTGTTCGATATGTTAATGCTGAAGTTAAATGGCTGATCGTGCAGGCCATCTGCTGTATAATAGAAGGGTAAGTGCTTTAGATTATTTGCTCATCTGCAATTATTTACCCAAAGAGTGACAGAGCTTCTCTCAGCCTCATTTAACAGAGGCCATTAATGGTCAGGGTGATTTCTTGTTCCTTCACCTTGCAAGTCTGGCAGTGCTGTTTTTGGGAACCTGTGAGAGACGGTGTATTGCCAGCGTCCACCAGAAGGTATGGTTTGCAGGCGGATAACATTTCTTGTACTCAAAGACAATCAACTTTCTTTTGAAACATGGGGAGTGTTTTCCATACCTTAAATTAAAGAAGTTCCATCTACGTCAAACTCTTGATTTCCAGGAAAGATGAAGACTGTTCAGCAGGATTATATCAACACTGGATTTTTTTTAACCTAAACACTATCTGANTCGCTATAAGATGGCTCTATTTTATAGAGCAGTGGAACAGAGTGGAAAACAGGCAGCAAGTTATTTTCCCAGCCATGCTGGCCTCCTTCTCTCCTGTTGTGCACTCTTTGGAAACAGGTCAGACTTTCCTGAATTGCTTTGTTTTTTGTGAACATCTTTACAATCTGGATAGACTTGCACAGAATTATTAGTATTAATTAGGCCAGCAAGAAAAGGAGACATCTGACTTTTTAGGGGTTAAGGTACAGAAAAGACGGAAAACAAACAGGTGGCAATTCTTCTGAGAGATGTGTATTTGATGCTCTGAGCACTGTGCAGGGGAACCAGTGCCCTGCACAACTCTCTGCTGGCTCCCTTCCATCACAGTCAATCAGATGTGCATGCAAATTAATAAGCCCTTTTTCAAAGAAGTCCTTAATCAGGAGCTGGTGCTGTAATAATTACATCCTAGTTCCTCGAGGGCTTGTTGAAGTAGCTACTGATTTAAGGATGTCTTTGGCTTGAAAGTGCGTATGTATTTGGAAAGCAGTAAGTAGCTCTAACCTTCTCAGAGGCCATGTTTATTTGATTGTAATATAAATCATGTAGTACTGTAAGGTCAGACCCTTCCAACAGCTGGGAAAGGTTGTTCGTAGTGTGTATTCTGCTATAGGCGAGCTAAGTTTAGTGTTTGAAGAAGATACACCTTGGGAGGGTCTGCTATATTTAAGAGTTGGTGTCAACTTCTAAATCAATAGCTTATTTGGGAGCTCGTGCACAGATTTCGTAAAGTATGTTCCTGCAGAGACTGGGGACAAGTGCTGCCCACATGTGCGGTGTTACCTTCACAGTGAAGCCACACCACAAGAAGCTGTACATAATGCATGCAAAAGGTAAAGCTCAGTGATTGTGGTGGAAGATGAGATTTCAGGCAAATGCTAAGCATGAAGAAATCATAGTTCATCAGAAACTGATTAGCTCCTACTGTGCCGGATGTCGTGTTCGATATGTTAATGCTGAAGTTAAATGGCTGATCGTGCAGGCCATCTGCTGTATAATAGAAGGGTAAGTGCTTTAGATTATTTGCTCATCTGCAATTATTTACCCAAAGAGTGACAGAGCTTCTCTCAGCCTCATTTAACAGAGGCCATTAATGGTCAGGGTGATTTCTTGTTCCTTCACCTTGCAAGTCTGGCAGTGCTGTTTTTGGGAACCTGTGAGAGACGGTGTATTGCCAGCGTCCACCAGAAGGTATGGTTTGCAGGCGGATAACATTTCTTGTACTCAAAGACAATCAACTTTCTTTTGAAACATGGGGAGTGTTTTCCATACCTTAAATTAAAGAAGTTCCATCTACGTCAAACTCTTGATTTCCAGGAAAGATGAAGACTGTTCAGCAGGATTATATCAACACTGGATTTTTTTTAACCTAAACACTATCTGACTAAATGCAAAAGCCCTAGCAGAAACTGCTGACCTTTTGGATGATTACAGTCTCTACCCTGCTGGAGAACGGTAAATGAATCATCTTGCAGTGAAATGTAAACAGGATGCTGCCCTTCCATTGCTGCTTTGTTTACCAACATGTGCTCATCTGAACTGCAATGATATTAAATTAGGTGACAGCAGCAGTTCATAGCAACACAGGGATCCAGGGTCAGAGCTGTGGGAGTGGGTATTGCTCCCCTTCTCCACCCCCTTCTTCCAAGCACAGACTGAAGCAGAGCAGTTCTCCTCCTCTTCTAGCAGATCTGAATAGTCTTGTTTTGAGACTTGTTAGGATAAAAGTTAGCAGTGATGTCTGAAGTGCATGGGGTGCATGATTTGGGGCTCTCTTCCTTTTGTTCAGGTTTCACCTGGAGCCACAAACCCCAACTGAGTCTCACAGCAAAATGAGAGTTGTCTCTCTCTTCTCCTGCCAGTTTCTTACCCACATGAAAGTGAAGCAGCAAGATGCCAAAGTAAGTCCTAAAAGTTCAAAGAACATGAAACAGGGTAGCCAATATAACCATGCTGTTTTGGTTCGCATCCATGCAGGCTGGCTGTATCTCCACTGTGCTTCCCCATGCTTCTTTTTTTTTTTCTCAGTGTGGGTGAAGCTATGGAAATCCAGCTTTGCCCTCTGTCTTCTGTAATAGCAATAGGAAAGCAACCTGATNGATTGTGGTGGAAGATGAGATTTCAGGCAAATGCTAAGCATGAAGAAATCATAGTTCATCAGAAACTGATTAGCTCCTACTGTGCCGGATGTCGTGTTCGATATGTTAATGCTGAAGTTAAATGGCTGATCGTGCAGGCCATCTGCTGTATAATAGAAGGGTAAGTGCTTTAGATTATTTGCTCATCTGCAATTATTTACCCAAAGAGTGACAGAGCTTCTCTCAGCCTCATTTAACAGAGGCCATTAATGGTCAGGGTGATTTCTTGTTCCTTCACCTTGCAAGTCTGGCAGTGCTGTTTTTGGGAACCTGTGAGAGACGGTGTATTGCCAGCGTCCACCAGAAGGTATGGTTTGCAGGCGGATAACATTTCTTGTACTCAAAGACAATCAACTTTCTTTTGAAACATGGGGAGTGTTTTCCATACCTTAAATTAAAGAAGTTCCATCTACGTCAAACTCTTGATTTCCAGGAAAGATGAAGACTGTTCAGCAGGATTATATCAACACTGGATTTTTTTTAACCTAAACACTATCTGACTAAATGCAAAAGCCCTAGCAGAAACTGCTGACCTTTTGGATGATTACAGTCTCTACCCTGCTGGAGAACGGTAAATGAATCATCTTGCAGTGAAATGTAAACAGGATGCTGCCCTTCCATTGCTGCTTTGTTTACCAACATGTGCTCATCTGAACTGCAATGATATTAAATTAGGTGACAGCAGCAGTTCATAGCAACACAGGGATCCAGGGTCAGAGCTGTGGGAGTGGGTATTGCTCCCCTTCTCCACCCCCTTCTTCCAAGCACAGACTGAAGCAGAGCAGTTCTCCTCCTCTTCTAGCAGATCTGAATAGTCTTGTTTTGAGACTTGTTAGGATAAAAGTTAGCAGTGATGTCTGAAGTGCATGGAGTGCATGATTTGGGGCTCTCTTCCTTTTGTTCAGGTTTCACCTGGAGCCACAAACCCCAACTGAGTCTCACAGCAAAATGAGAGTTGTCTCTCTCTTCTCCTGCCAGTTTCTTACCCACATGAAAGTGAAGCAGCAAGATGCCAAAGTAAGTCCTAAAAGTTCAAAGAACATGAAACAGGGTAGCCAATATAACCATGCTGTTTTGGTTCGCATCCATGCAGGCTGGCTGTATCTCCACTGTGCTTCCCCATGCTTCTTTTTTTTTTTCTCAGTGTGGGTGAAGCTATGGAAATCCAGCTTTGCCCTCTGTCTTCTGTAATAGCAATAGGAAAGCAACCTGATGGGGATTGAAGCAAAGCAAGTAACAGCTGAGCCAAAATGGTTCAACAGGGCCTTGGGCAAATTAGTGGAAATAGATTGAATAGACAAACTCTGATTCAGGAAAGCCTGTAGGTACAAATTTTGGAAGCAGAGGTAATGTACTGAGGAATTATCACTATGGTGTCATTGTTTTTGCACCCATACTTCCGTTCCTGGCTGCTGGGGGAGGCAGAGTACTCATGGGGACCTAGTCCAAACATGAGATTTTTCTTATGGGTAGATTTGGTGAGGTTTTGATTCATAACAACAACTTCAGTTTTCTGTGCTGATTTGATTTTATGATATTTTTGGACACTATCATGCTTGTGATTAGCATTACTGGGCTTTAGAAGGGGGCAGTGATTTTTATGCTCTGGGCATCCTGCCACTATTTCAAGGTCTGATGTTCTTAAAATAGTTTGCTTGGTATGAAAGCCAGCATCAATACACAGCAAACTTCTAGTATAGTGTGAAGGCAAATAAAGGGAAGAGAGACCAGTGAAGTCTATGGATGAAAATTATTTGGAGGTGCTTTAGGGACTGAAGAGTAAAAGGGTGCAAGGATATGTTGGTGTTTGTAAAAACTGAATTCTCAAATTCAGCTGTAGTAAGTTTTGGGAGTCTCTGTGCCTTTTGCTTCCAGTTTACTCCCTTTTGGACAGTCTTGTGTTATATTACATCTGTTTTCATAAGGAGAGATGGTTGAAAGGAGATTGAAATCTAGTTGCGGCTCCCAACCCACAGGCCAACCAAAGAGTTCAACAATTATTAAAGACCCTCCTGAATCAAAATAGCTCATGTTTGGTTTGTTTTTTTTAAGATTTAAATTGGATAATCCTGGAGATAGTGCTTTAGGATGCTTGAGTTTGTTTCTTGCCCTGCTACTTTCCTCTTTGAAACAAATTTGGCTACAAAGGAAAGTGACTCTAATTTCCAACCCAAGCATAGAATTGAAACGGATGGCAGGAACTGGACACAGGAGTCTGAAATGAGTCTGAAGCACAGCATTAGGCCAGCTCGTCTGAGCTAGTGACATGTGCTGATGAGTCCTTCTTTAGTCCTGCCTGGTCATGTGTATATTTGTTTAGTTATGGACATCAGTTTGGTTGTTACAGCAGGTGCACTGAAAGCTATCTGGTCTCTAAAGGTATCATGGAGTGGATATAAACAGCCAGAAATCTTGGCTGTAGAGTCGTCATTTGCTCGGGAGACAGAAAACGTGGGAGCAGGAGCACAGAAATGGATCTTTTCTCCACTAGATTTACACAAATGAGCAAATCTCCATAGGAAAATCCAGGTTATCTTTTTTTCTCTGTCACCCTTCTTGGGATGGTGGGAGATGGGGACCTCTGTTTATTTTGTTTTTCTTTTTCACATAGGTGGATTCTACGAACCACATTGGGTTCTTTGTAAAATATGATCTATGCTGAGGATTGTTTACTATCTGCAGGATGACAGGAATGTATCTGAAGAGTTTTCACTCAAATCAGGGCTTTTTTCTACACTAGTTTTCAAAGTTTGCATGTTCATGTGAACATGTATATGCTGCAGACTCCTGTTAGCAAGTGATCTTGCCATTCATGAGAAAGAAAATAATGTTCCAGAAGGCTCTTTGTGTGACTTATAACATTCAGTTGCAAAGCACACTTGGACCATGAAGAAGTAAGGTCAAGTCTCATATGCTTATAAAAGGATAATTTTCAAGTTTTGAATTCTGAAAAGTTTAATGTCTTATCATGGTATCCTTTGCAAAGACTGATCAGAGTCTCCTAATTTCTGCAACAGGTGAGCTGGGGAAGGAGAGTTCCACCTTATGCCACTACAAAAATAAATTCAATTGCTATTAGAAAGTGACCTTGTTTTTGTTATGTTGATTTGAGAATTCATAGTGTAATTTTTCCCCAGACAGGTCCTGTTGTGCACATCCAGTGCTAGTTTCTGCCACTGTGATTCTTGTTGCTTTTACTCCAGGCCTTTTACACCAGAAAACAGGAAAATGGCACTGATTTAAACAGTGTGTTACAAAGGGCCATAAGGATTTGCAATCTGATGCTGATAATCATGCACATCACAGACACCTTCAAAAACTTACTGTCCATTTAGTTTTGTCCCTTCATCATTATTTCTCATAAATAGTATTTTGCTGAGAGACAGCAAGCATCTTACCTGTTGCTGTATGCCTCTACTTTGTGGCAGCTGTTGTTGTGAAGTTACCTGTGTTAAATACTGCCCAGGAAAATCCTAGCTTTGTGCTGACCCTTCTGCCTGGGAACTTCTGGTGCTGCGTGATTAAGCATCCTCTTGGATCAGCTAGATGACTCTGTTAGGAATAAAGCCCCTTATCTTTCATCCATTCACTGGCCATCTTTATCTCTGGGGTTAAGATACAAATTGGGATGAAGTTTCATGGTTTCATTGCTATCGGGAAAGTTGCCTCCTGGCTATGTGGTCCTCCATGCTCCAGTCCCCCTTGAATTGGCTCAGACGTTCTTGACCTCTCAGACCCCTCTGTGAGCTGATTCAGCTCATTACATTGGGGAAAAAAAACCCAAACCTTTTTTATGGGAAGAGAGTAGAGCTGTGTCTCCTGGTGACTGTGAACTGTTTGCTTGGACCATCCTGTGAAACGTCTCCCTGGCTTTCGGACAATCTGTTTACCTGCAATTCCTGCTGCAAGGTTACTTTTTGTTGTTGTTGGGTTTTGTTTTTCTTTTTTTTTTCTTTTTTTAGGAAAAGAGATTGTTGGTGTAGCTCTGCAGCTGAGACTCTTCAAAGTGTTTTCACGTTAGCATGACCCGTAAGTGTAACATCTCATAAATCACCAATGTGATCTGAAACTGACTGAGCCAGAAGGAAGCACACCAAGCGCATACAAATAGTGTGTTGTTTGGAAATTGCGTGGTTCATGGAAATGAAATGGTCTTTAGTGTGCATCTTATCCTGATGAAGCTCATCACTTGTTTGTTTTTTGTTGTTTTGAGCTAATGGGCTCAAACCCAGTCCTTTTAATATTATGCAATGATCTAGTTAAAAAACATTAAACAAATCAAAGACAGTTTAACTATTTTGATATGCTCTGCTTTTCCTCTAAATCAGGCAGAGCCCCTTGCAATTTGTGCAAACAGAGTGATTAGGAAAAGTATGTGGCGGGAAGGCAGAGGACAGAAAGACAGCATGGGGCAATTTCTTAAATGTAACAACTGTGTTTGTGAAGAGGAAGAAAATGCAGGTGAGAGCTTGCTGTCTGCCAGTGGAATGGATCAAGACTACTTCTATGTTTGCTAGATTTTATTCAGCCTTTGATTTTCCGTAGCTTCCTCATCAGTTGCCTGGTTCAGTTTATTGTTGTGGGGTGTCAGGGGATGGTTTGACCCACTCTGGCCCTGCTCAAGCCTTCCAGCATCCGTGACTGACCCTAGTGCTGTGCTTGGCAGGACGGGGAGCATGATGGTGCAGGATGTGCAGGAGTCGGTGCTAGCAACAGGCTCTTTTCTAGATGCAGAATCTGAGTCCTGCTTTCCTGGAGGCTGGTCCTCCATAAAGGAGAACATTGACCTGCAAGCCGTCAGGCTTAAGAGTAAAAATGAAACATTGGAAATGGCGTTTTCTAAAAGTTTACCTTGTTTTGTAAGTACTGCTTGTGCTCATCTCTTATTTTGCTCTGGTTCTGGTGCATACTGGTCTCAGTGCAGAGTGTTGGTCCTGCTTTAAACTCCCTGTTGAGTCTCTACACTCATGGTTTTTTTTTCATTGTAACGCACTACTCATGCTGTCTTAGCTACATTTTCATCTTAATGTACCATATCTGAGCCCTTAAATTCACAACAGTAACTTCCGTCACTGCTAGACGGCCCTTAGTGCACAACTGTACACTGGAAATTGTTTTCAAGCCTAATTCCAGGTGAACACACTCTTTCTGAGTTTCAGGTTTTTGATCGATATATCAGGGTCTCAGAATTCCTTTGCACACTTTTATTTTGCAATTGTTGACCTAGTTCATGAAGCAAAGTAGGTCTTTTCCATTTCAGACATGACAAGCTGTTTCGTTCAAATGTGCTTCTAATGCCCTCCTAAGGTGGAAAAAAAGTGGGAATGAGCAACTTCTGTGGGTGCTCAGCATTGTCTGCGTATTTATCAGCACACAACTACGCAGGTCTTTAATTAAATCAGATAACAACTACTAGCCCAGAGTACTTATTTTTCTTATCTATCACACCCAAGGACACCTTTTAATGAACTTAACAGCAAGTTTTGAAGCTGCTGGAGCAGTCTTGTCTCCTAGCTAGCGCCAGGTCACCAGCCGTGCTGTTGTCTATGTGCTGCTGTATTCCCAGACAAGGGCGGCTGATGGCGGTTTAGCCCTTGCCAGATTGCAGATCTTTCTCCCAATCCTTGTGGGCTGCCATCATGTTTTGGCAGGCGCCTGTAAGCCTCTCCTTGAGTGACTTGTGATACGGGACAGGCTGCAAGTCTGCCAGTCTCACGCTGTGCCAGGCATTGCTCTGCTTCTCCAGGTTTCTGTTTCTCCATCCCAGCCTCCATCTCTGCAGACTGCCAGAGATGCCCTCTGGCTGTGGGCTCTTTTGGTGCCTGGCAGAAATGGATCTTTGGAGCAGCTTCAGGCTTTGCTGTAGCTTGAGTGGTGTCAGCCGTGGGAAACTGAGCACCTCCAATGTGAGCTGCAGCTCCTATTCTCCTTGGTTACTATGTGCTACTTCTGGGATGCTTCTGTCATTAACTGTTGTACTAAAAGCCACCTAACCCCTGTGAGAGGATGTTAGGTGACTTGGTAGCAAAAATACAATTTTCTTTATGTGCTTCACCCCTGCCTTTCTGCTTGTCATTTGAAAGAATTGTTACATCCATGTGGGAGGACAGTAATGCTCTCTCGCCTGTGGCATGCACTAGGAGAGGTTGATCTCTTTCCCTTGGGCATTGGTGGACAGCAGTGCAAGAGCCCTCTCTGGTCCTGCCTGGTGAGTGTCCCCTCCCTGCAGTAATTCCCCTTTCTACAACAGCAGCATGATTTCCAGCTGCTGAACCTGGAGGCAGGCTTTGAAATACGGAGTCTTTGACCTACCATTGCTTTAAATAATAAATCTCTGGAGTCCATACCACAAATAATCTCTGCATATGATGCTTATTTGCTTTATAGACTCACTTTAAATGAGAAGGAAATCTTTATCTTGCTGGGGTAAAATACACGTTAGTTTATATTCCTAAAACCCATGAACTAATAATAGAAGGGCTGACATCACTTGTCATGGCTTCTTGGATACCCAAGCTTGCCCTTGCAATGGCACAATGAGTTCCTCCACTGTAGAGGAGGACAGTCAATCAGGCCTTGACCTATTTTGATGAGACCTGGCATTTGCCTAAAATGTGGGAAGGAACAGGAGAGACTAAAGGAGTGGGAAGAGGAACAATAAGCAGGTGTGGGGAGAGAGGTAAAAGACGGGAAAATGCCCTCTAAGAAGGGGAGTCAGGTTTGTGTTGTAGAAAGCCTGTCTCCTCCTTCAGCAGCAAAAAAATACATTATTTATTAAGGCTGCTTAATGTTTTCCATTAGAAGACTTTTTAGTTTCTTATTACTTTGACAGACTTTAACTGCATGGGCTAAAATTATGTGTGTCAGGAGTCTGTCTCGAGCTGACTCGTGTATGTATTTAGCAGTGACTATAAAATGGTGCTAAAGGAAAAGATGTAACTGGGGCAAGAGTACATTGAGTGTGGTGGAGGAGAGGGGGTCACAGCTGGGCAAGGTCAGGCAGAAGGGTTTGGGATACTCCTGGGGAGCCTGCGAAGGGGCAGTGTGGACGAAGAACGTCTTGGCAAAGCTCAGTGGGAGAGTAACAATTATGTTGTCTGAGTGCAGTTTGAATAGTGGGCAGTAAATAAGACATGAGGTTATGTCCTCCACGAGGAGAATCAGAAATGCTGATCGAGCAAAAACATTTGTAGGAAAAGGGCTGATTTAAAAGCACCATCCAATCAGATAGTTCTGGATAAAAACTTAAATATTGTCCAGAAGTGTCCATTTTTTTTTCTTTTCTTTTAGAGACAAAAATTGTGGGTTTTTTTTTTAGTGCGAAACAATTTTTCACCATAAAGATTTATTTTATATGAAAGAATTCATAAAATGAAAAGGGCAAAATCAGAGCAAAATGTTGTGAAAATATTAAAAGAAAACAATTACTAAAGCAACAGTAATTTTCAGAATGTCAGATTTTTACCTGAAATCAAGCTGAGAAGCAATTCCAAAACATCAGACTTGTCTTGGCTAGGACATAACATTTATGTCCCACCTACACTGCAAATGCAACTCTAATTATGGCGTTCTCCACCTTGCACGTACCGACTTTTCAGCCTTAATAATAGTTTTCTCCCACAGTTTGAGCGTGAGCTGGAAGCGCACTGCTCAGGCAGAGGTCCGGGGGATGTAATTCCGGCTGTGCTGAAATTGGAGGGAGCTCCTTGCAGGTTTTGCTCTGTTTTCCTCTGTGCATTGTCATGCTTGTCTGTCTTGAGCTTTTCACAGTGAAGGTCTGCTTATCTCTTTTATCTGTGGAAGAGAGAAACAGATTTGAAACATGGAGCAGAGGTGGAAAACATTGTGTGGGAGCCTCTCATCCAGGGCAGATGGTAGATAAAAAAGACTTGGCCCTGATGCTTGGCTAACAAGCTCCTACTGGAAGGGGCAGAGGGACCCGTGAAACTCCCTTGCTGTGCTCACAGCCTGAGCTGAGCAGGCAGGAGACTGTGTTCAGGGATATCTGAGGACTTTGGTGTTGCCATCATTGCTTTACAGTAATAATTGGTAGCAAAAGAAGTTTCGGCTGAGCAGAGGGAAATAAGTGCATCCAGCCCAACATTCACCTTGCATTGGGTATTTTCAAGAAATACCTTCCCAGCCTGCCAAACTATTCCCCTTCATTAATAAGGTCTAAAGCAATAGGCCTGTGGCTTCTTTTATAAGCTTATGTTTATATTTGTTCTCCTGAAAGGACCTAGTTTTGACATACTTAATTAGTAGTAAGAACTCAGAATAAAGGCTTGCAGGTCTGAAGGGTACATCAGCTCTTTAGATGCAACTAGTAAATATTTGCTCTCAGAAACTTACTGCGGTTGATTCTGCTTCAGATAATACTTTAGTGTATATGCTTTCATCTGCTGGGCTGCAGTCCCAGGAAGCCCTGACCAGGCACAGTTTCTAAATCCCTATATATAATGATCAATTTCTGCTTAACTGCGATGCACTCTCTACCTGCTTGAAGTTTCACGTGTCTTGGGCCAGTGCTGTATAGCTGCTTGTATATAATATGCATAAAAATCACTGCACCTTGCTTATACCTAGTCATTCCTGTAATTGTGCACAGCAGCTGCTTAACCTCATAGAGCAACACTGAATTTCAAATTAGCATGTGAAAGGAAGAAAAGTCATAAAACTTCAGGAATAGTTCTAAGGCAGGATATGATAAATTTGTATCTTGTGTCATTCTAATGCCTCCTGGGAAGTAATTTTTAGTTAAGAGAGGGATTTGTTTGCTTTGTAGATTTTCTATTAAATGGAGCATATCTAGGCTGAAGCTGCTGAGATGCAATAAACCCAAACCATAAACAACCAACTTTTATGGAGTCGCTTTTCAAGCTAGGACCACATCTCTGAGGAAAATCTGTTGAAATTCATATTTACCCAATCCATCTGGCTGTGCTGGCATGTCTTGTGGTAACTTTCGTTGGAGATTGTTGTGAAATATTTACTTTATTCTTTCTCTCCTTCTTTCCGCACGTTCCTTCCTAACTCCTGCTCCCCCACCCTGACCTCACAACAAAGAGATTAACCGGTCTCCACCACAAGTGCCCTGGAACAAAAAGAAAGGACATATTTTCCTTTGTGAGGAGAGAAGTTTGGTGACGATTCTTGGCTCTAATTTTGCAAGCGCAGATGAATGTAGTTGGTTTCCTGGGCTTTTTGTATGTATGAAGTTAAAAGAGCTACTCTGTGAGTGAAATTAAATGCATATCTCAGTTTACAGAATTGAGGCTATGCTATCAGACCTTTGGATGTTTGTTTGCTTTCAGCAATTAATTAAAAATGACGGAAAACCGCTTTTAATGTGCCATTAGGCAAAAAGTCATTAGAATTGGTAATCTATAAAAAGCATTTAGGTCACAGATAATTTCCAGACTGAAATTAATTCTGCAGCATTTTAATGACTGTGTCCCCAGTGCACTTTCTGGCAATTCCACTGATTCTATCAGGGCATTCTTGTTTCCTTGTCTTGCCGCTGCTGTTTCTGAAAAAGACTTCCAGGGTGATCACAGGTGACGCCAATGTGGGCAGAGCTCTGTCGATATGCTCTGTAGGTCATTGAGGTAACAGATGGCAAATGTATTTAATTTCCAATAATGGAATAATAAGCATGAGAACAAGTAACTCCTACCCGGTAGCCTTGCATTTAACAGATACTCCATCATTCTGCTATGTTAAAGATTTCTCTTCCAGGAGGGCCGGGGGAGACATGGTAAGATAAAAAGCCCTTGTTCCACTTGACTGCTACAGAGGAGGGAAAACGCAGAGCGCTTCCAGACTGCATGTAATAAGAAGTGAATGCGCTGGACTGTAAATCAGAGAAGATATCATCATAGCATATGGCTCAGATGAGAGCTCAGCTACAGCACTTTCTTACGGATTGCTGCATTGCTTCCTTATCAGCCTGTAACACAGTGGCATGAACAGATACACAGACACTGCTGAATAATATCGCTTACGTATATGCCTTGCCCACAAGAAAAAAGAGAACGTACAGCTGCCCTGCTATCTTTACCGTATTAAGCACTCCTGTTACAGAGGGAAGTACTCTTCCTGTTTGTGTTGTTTTTTTTTTTTTAGTTAAAATAATCTCTATGTGATGAACTGAGACTCAATGAGAAGTGACTAAGGCTTTCCTGCACTGATCAGTGTTTTTGCTAAAGTAGGTGCTGCAGAGGTGTAAGATGTTGAGCCACAGGCTCCAGTTCCGTATGCAATGAGCTGGAGAAGGGTGTGGAGGGGGATCCTTTCTACATGTATGTTGTGCCTTAGGAAAAAATAATGGCATGCAACTAAAATTGAAGTGAGTCTCAATTTGAAGGACCAGCTTGTATGTATCTGGAACTGTATTTTTGGATGAGGCCCCAGAACTTGTGGGAGTGGGTAGCTTTTGTGTTTGCATGAGATATGTAAAAGTGGTTCAGCAGAGGGCTTTCATGCTTTTTTGAGAGCAGACAAAAGGATAAACTGTGCTACAAAGGTGCATTTATGTCTTTGGTTTTGTCTGTTAGTAACTGCAGTGATTTTCCTTCTGTGATTCCCTGCGTTGTGGTGTATGGACCTCCCAACACAGACATCAACAAAAGACAGAAATCATTGTGGGGATGGGATAGGAAGCTGTCCTAAAGAACTGATGGTCTATAGGCAGAGGCATCTTTCTCAGTGCTCCCATTCCCACCTCAGCTAAATCATCTGGGCTTCAGCCAGCACATGGACACCGTGAGGACAGTACAACAACTGACATGTGTTGTGCTCTGTGAACAAAAAAACAATCAAGTCATTAGGAAAATGGAAAGGTTTAGGATGTTTCAATACCGGCCTTGAAAGAGACATTTTCTTGCCAGTCTGGTAAATGCCAAATAACCTGAAGAAGGATGGGCATGGCCAGAAATTTGTCATCTCTTCCCCAGCTGTAGTGTTTGATTTAATGAGACATTATCTCTCCCTGCAGACCTTGGTTGGCCAAATTACTCCTTCTAAGATTGATGCTCCAATGCCCTTCCTGGACAGCCAGCCCCCACTGCCTTTTCCGAGTTGCCTGCCAGATGCTGTGCCTCTGTCCCTGTGGGGTGTCATGCTTTTGTGGACCTCTATCATTTTCTTCCTCAGTTGTTTCTTTTTCAGACTGAGGAGTCTGAAACAAAAACCAATAAAGTTTTTTTTTCTTAGTGGGAAACAATCCACACCTTTGAGCATCTTTGTCGTCCGTTCTCTGAACCCTTCCCAATTCTATTATGTCCTGCTGAAGATGAGAATAGTGGAACTGCACACAGTATTCAATTTATGGATAAACCCGGGATTTGTACAGGGACATAACGATGTTCTTGGTTTTATTCTCTGTTCCTTTTCCAATAATTCTTAATATTCCATTTGCTGTTTTGACTGCTACTGAGCACTAAGATGATATATTTATGGAACTATTTATCATAACCTCAAAATTTTGCTCTTGAGTGGTAACAGTCAGCTTGGAAACCATCATCTGACATCTGAAATTAGGATTTTTTTTTCCTTTGTGGCTGACTTTATGTTTATCTGTCCTGAATTCCATCTGTGTGTTATTACCCAGTCATTCAGTCTCATGAGGTCCTCCTGAAATTGTTGAAGATTGCCCTTTTCAACTATCCTGAATAAAAAATAAACATCAGTAAACTTTGCCACCACATTGCTCTTTCCAGATCACTCTGAATTTGTTGAACACCACAAGTCCCAGTGTAGACCCTTGAAGAACACTGCCTGTCACCTCCCTCCATGGCGTAAGCTGTTTGCCTCCAATCTTATGGCTGCTGAGTTTCCTTAGAAGTCCTTGGTGGATGACCTTGCTGAAAGTGTTAGAAATGCAGAGAGATTATCTGTCAACCATATATCCTGCTCCACATGCTTGCTGATCCATCCAGAGAACTCAAAGCGGTTTGCAGAGGAGGACTTGCCTTTGCAAAACTGTGCTGAGACTTTCCAAGTCTACCCCTCTCTTCTCATGTTTGGTTGTTGTACCCCCATCCTCCCTGATTCCAGCTGCTTGGCTGGGAACCCTTTTTGGAATGTTTTTCTGCTTCACAAAAAAGGAAGCCATTCTGTTGTTGTGAGGTCAAGGAAATGCTGAGGGGAGGGGTCAGTTTTGGTGTGGGAGGCTCAGTGCTTTTGTTAACCAGGCTCTGAGACCTCCTGCTTCTTGAAGTGTATTCTGCTGCTTTTCTGTTCCCATTACTCAGGTTTGTATTGATAGATTTAACCAGTGGACTCCTATATCCTTTACCCCAAGGCCATTAATGAGAATATGAAATAACATGGATGCCCTAAGAAAAATGCGAGGGGACTGTCCCTCCAGAGTGACAGTTCTCCTTACAGCACAGCTTATGGCCAGCTCTCTTGTAGCTGTGTGCATGCCTTCTCAAGAGTTCTTGCAATAATCCCTTCTCTGATTGAGCAAGTAATCTTTCACAAGATGCTATCTGGTATTTATCAAAATTTGTTTCCTTTGCTTGATTTTTAAGAAGCTTGCTTTTCTTCCTAGGCAAAAATGTATTGGCCTGGATTTGCCTTTGATACACTCGTGTTGTCCAGTTTCTGCTTCACTCTGTCTTTCATTAGTCTGCCTTTCCTAATTTGCTCTAAAACCTTAAATGTCATTGAGCTTTGGCTAACATAGGTCATTTTCCCTAGTTCACTTTATCTCCCTATTCTTTGAATAAGGACATTAATTTCCTATTATTCACTCATATTGTGCCTCCACTAATTAGTGAAGTTTATGGAAAATATTTGTTACCAAAGGTGAGATTTCATGGAGGAGAGCCTTAGAAGTTTTGAGATGGAATTTGTCTGGTTGCTTTAATCAAGAATGTACAAAATCTTTCAGTTCTGCTTCCACTTTATTTGAGGTAATTTTCATTTTTATACACTTGCTCCCATCTTCCCTTTTCCCCCTTTATTGTCATTTTTCTTAATCAGTATTTTACTTCTGATTTCAATTAGTTTTAGGTCCTGTCTATCCATCCTTGCGGTATTAGAGCTGTTCTGACTTACATAGCTGAATGTAGCCAATTGTTTAATTTCCATTACAAAGTCACACTCATCTTAATTCTCAAAAGTTTTCACGTCATCACCGTGCTGCTTTACTCCTAAAACACTGCTTCCTCTTCAGTCTTTTCTCTTTCTTGCCAGCTTCTTTGACTATCTGTGAAATTATTGATACATAACTCATTATTTTATACATGCAAGTGGCATGTTTGGGTGGATGCTGACTCCTGCCCAGTAAACTACTTTACTATGTGTTAACTTGGTCCAGTAATAGTTTCGTAGAATTCAGTATTTGGTCATGCCTCAGGCTAGCTTGTTGAATTTCAGCCTTGAGTAATACACTTACTCAGCCTTTGGAGTATGTAAATATTTCTCTTCAGTGTAAGTCTATGAGTTGCTCTGGTGGATGGTGAAATTACACAGAAAATGTGTGGTTTTGCACTTCCCTCTAAAAGGACTTAGACTTTATAATAGAATCGCAGAATCATGGAATCGTTTAGGTTGGAAAAGACCCTTAAGATCATCGGGTCCAACCGTTAACCTAACACTGCCAAGTCCACCACTAAACCATGTCCCTAAGCACCACACCTACCCATCTTTTAAATACCTCCAGGGATGGGGACTCAACCACTTCCCTGGGCAGCCTGTTCCA
Source organism: Balaeniceps rex (assembly GCA_013401315.1). Classification (NCBI taxonomy): domain Eukaryota; kingdom Metazoa; phylum Chordata; class Aves; order Pelecaniformes; family Balaenicipitidae; genus Balaeniceps; species Balaeniceps rex. Next base: position 40,741 of record VYZW01057701.1, on the reverse strand, counting down.
ATACTTGACAACCCTCTCCATGAAGAAATATTTCCTAATATCCAGTCTAAACCTCCCCTGGCGCAACTTGAGGCCATTTCCACTTGTCCTACCACTTGTTACTTGGGAGAAGAGACCAACACCCACCTCGCTACAACCTCCTTTCAGGTAGTTGTGGAGAGCGATAAGGTCTCCCCTCAGCGTCTTTTTCTCCAGGCTAAACAGCCCCCATCCCTCAGCCGCTCCTCATAGGACTTGTTCTCTAGACCCTTCACCAGCTTTGTTGCCCTTCTTTGGACACGTTCCAGCTCCTCAATGTCTTTTCTTGTAATGAGGGACCCAAAACTGAACACAGTACTCGAGATGCGGCCTCACCAGTGCTGAGTACAGGGGGACGACCACTTCCCTAGTCCTGCTGGCCGTGCTATTTCTGATACAAGCCAGGATGCTATTGGCCTTCTTGGCCACCTGGGCACACTACCAGGCTCATATTCAGTTGGCTGTCGACCAACACCCCCAGGTCCTTTTCCGCCGGGCGGCTTTCTAGCCGCTCTTCCCCAAGCCTGTAGCATTGCATGGGGTTGTTGTGACCCAAGTGCAGGACCCAGCACTTAGCCTTGTTGAATGTTGTACAGTTGGCCTCAGCCCATTGGTCCAGCCTGTCCAGATTGCTCTGCAGAGCCTTCCTACCCTCAAGCAGATCAGCACTCCCACCCAACTTGGTGGTGTCTGCAAACTTACTGAGGGTGCACTCGATCCCCTCATCCAGATCATTGATAAAGATATTAAACAGAACTGGCCCCAATACTGAGCTCTGGGGAACACCACTTGTGACCTTCACATAGGTCTTAGGGATGTGAGTTAAAATTTCTTCTTGTTTTTTCATCTGGGTGTGATCAAACTTTCAGGAAAGTCCATGTGCTCTTTATTGGAAATGTTACCTGGTGTTGCACTAGCAGAAAACAACTCGTTACTGAAGCTGCCTGGGGTTTCTGCTGTATGTAACAAATGGAGAGAACATAAGGTTGCTATGGGAGTGCTCTTTCTGCTGCTTCGATAAAACATAGCCAGGCCTGGGGACTTAGCATGCTGCCTTCTGTGAGCGCAGGGGCTCAGGCGGAGCTTTCATTCTGAGCAGCACTATCTTTTCCACAGTGATATGAGCCAGAGAAGGTCACAACCCTTCCTTGCAATGGTACACAAGCAAGGCACTGTTGTCGGTGCCTGCTGCAGAAAGCCCTCATCACAATGCTAGGCAGGCATCATAACATTGCGTGGTGGTCTCTGAGATAAGGGCTGCTAGGGACTCAGATAAGATTGCTATATTTCCTCTTATTCAGGCTAAAGATATATTGTTGTTTTTTTTATCCACAGAATATAAGATCTACTTACCTGTGTGCGGTGCCTTGTTTCAGTAGGAAAGTAAATTGAGCTTTATGCCCACATAGCAGCATGGGTAGGGGCTAGCATGTCACATACCTCCCCTGGCATGCACAGCCTCCACCAGTCTTGAGTGGTACCTGGATCCTTTACCTGCAAAGGTAAAGGTCCCATTGACATTGGCAACATCCAGGCTTCACTCCCAAGGACCACATTTGCAAATATTCTCGTGGATTGTGTACCCTTTCTACCCACATTCTTCACAGTTTTAAAGATTTTTTTGTTATTTGCTTGTTTTTATTTTGTTTTAAATCATGGCTGTGTATAGAATTGCTAGAAATCTAGAAATGATAGCATAACATCCTTTTGCTCTGTGTGTGTATGTGTGTGTGTATAAATAAATTTCTAGTCCTGACATTCTAGGAAGTGTTGTTACGGCATACTGGTCCAGGCGGGATCATTTTGAGCACTGTATTAAATATATTTTCTTCTAGATCTAGCATATATGTTGCATTTGTTACTATTACAATAATGAGCCATTAAGACAGTCCAAGAATTTGGGTTAATTGCTCTCCACCACTAACTTGAAAAAAAAGGGCTTTTATTTTCCCCATCAGATTATACAAATCGACCCCATGACGTCAAACAAGGTATTGATTTGACATCTTCTACCTCAGACTAATTTAAGGTACAAAGCAAAAGTATTTGACGTAAGCAGTACCCCAGCTGGTACAATGTTTAGACTCGGGCATAAAAAGAGCAAGTAGAGAGCAGAACACAGTGAAAAATGTCTGACAGCTGGTATTAATTTAATAGATTCAGGGGATTATACCAAATTAAGCCAGCCAGAGAAAAACTTTTCAAACTGCTGCTTCAGTGGGGGTGTTCAGTTCTGCTCAGGGGTGATCTGACTGAGTGACACGCTAATAATTTTCAAACAAGGATGTCTAATCCCTTCTGCTGCTTTTGCTTGATAGTGAAGGCCTCTGTGTTCTCATAGCACCAAGCTCAGGAGCAGGACCTGTTCTCCTCTGTCCATGCTTTACAGATTACAACCAAACCCCCAGAATCAAAGTTCACAGGCATCCCTGCTAGAGAAATGACAACTTCATCCCGTGGTATTTTGCTTCTCTTTTATTTATATATAATAGTGCACTGACACAAAAACTATGTAGAAAGGAGATATTAGGAGATATAGGGTTGCAAGGTTAAGTATTTGTTACGTAAGGAATGCCAAAATGACAGTGTTTTGAGCAGCCTTATTTAGCATATGCGTTACAACATCATCTCTAATTACAGGATGATGTATCCTGCTTCTGGCCCAGGCCCTCTGCCTTCTCCAGCACTGAGAGCCGAGCTGCTCTGAAGCCTCACTGAAGCTGAAGAGCAGATGAGGCTCCTTTTTCTAGGAACAGCCTTACATACGTTGCTTTTGGAGCTGCCCAACATGCAAGCCAGGGAAGAGTCCTGGCAAAGCAGGGCAGAGTTCCCGTCCCAGTCAGGTCTCCTTCCTCTCGTCTGATGGGGCTCTTACCTCTCCTACTGGCTGGTCCAAACCCTGCTTCTTCCAGCCCATGCTAAGGGAAGGTCAGCAAGGTGGTCCATTGGTGACTCCTGTCTGTGGTGCTTAGTGCCTGTCCCCACCTGCCCCTGTATGCTTGAGAGCCCAACTCACTGGCCAGCCCAAGCAATGCCCCGTTGTTGAAAGCTGCAGGGAGGCTCAGCTGCTCCTGGGGCACCAGCTGGAGCTCTGAGCAGCTGAAGCATATGCAGCATGTCCCTGGTGTGTAAGTTGCCCTAGTCTGGACAGATTTTTATGGGAATTGCAAAGACATTTTAAATGACTAGGGTTGATCCTCCCTTCCTTGTCCCTGTCTCATATTTGGCTCTGATCCTAGACGTGTTCTGAGAAGGATTCACAGATTTCAAGTGATTTCTTTTTTCCTTTTCCAATAAATGTAACTGGTTTTGCTGAAAAATTCCAGAAAGTTTGTCTGAAACAGACATCCAGTATGGGGAACTTCAGCTGGAGCAGCCTGTCTGGGAAAGCTGAAATGGGGAGTATACGGATTTAGTTGCATAAGCATGTATGGTTTTCTAGAGGAGGGTTAGTAAGGTAATTAAGCACATGGTGTACTAGTAGTCATCTATGATGCCTTCTGAGAAGAGGAATGGCAGCTGGTAGAATATTGGGATTGCTCTATAAACGGTGGTGATGCATTCTTTCCATTCACATAAGGATTTTTCTAACACCTCATTAATTTATTAAAGCCAGATAGCAAATCTTGAATAAAATAATGGCAATGATCCCAGAATAATTAACCACAGATGGCAAAGTCTGTTTAGTTTAAAAACACACACACAAAACAGGGTACCATTTATTGTGACTGTTGCTGTCATCTCTGAATGTGCATGTTGACTTATTAATGATTTTGGGGCACAGTGAATGGTTATATCTTCCTGCTATAACTAGTATTTGTTTTCAGCAGCTGTTGAAAGTTGTTGTTTTGTGATACTGAATAAATTTTTTTAGAAACGGAAACATTAACTGTGAACCATCTGTTTTGGGATACATTAAGTTCTCATTTAAAGATGAATTCTGAATAATCACTTTCTCATTTTGAACTTTCAAAAGCAGAACTTAGTTTTTAAACCACTGATGGCTCATGTTAATGTTTTGTGTTTTCCCTCCTTACAGATTCAATAGTGTTTCTCTGCAAAAGAAAAGGATTCTGTCACTTTGATGTTTTTCAGACTTTCAACCTTCCCTAAATCGTACACACTCCTCCAATCCCTGCAACGTGAGGTAAGGCACTTAGAAGGATTGTGATGGGCAGGTGAATAAGTTTTTTGAAGTATCCTTATAATCCTATTACTTTAAAGTATATTTCGTAAAGTAGCTATAAAAATGCAATGCATACTTTTATAGGCCAGATGTTCTCCTTTGTTAGGGGGTAGGATAACTCTCAGGCTTTCCTTCTCATCCCAGCTTGTTCTCCCACAGATGAAGCCAATAGGAGTATCTCCATTCCTGCAGGAGTGGGACAGGGTCCAAAGCCTCTGAAAGCCATTCTGTGCAGATATTAGAGCTGTGAGATCTTTATATAGCATGCGTGTCCTGTGCACAACATACCTGAATGTACTGACAAAGCATAAACCAATGCCTGGTAAGCTTTAGGTACTCTAAATGGACGTGTGTGTCCTGGAGGAACCAAGTGGCAAAGGAATTGCAGAGATGAAGGCACAACAAGCAGGAATCAACTGAAAGTTAGGTTTTTAGCCAATGCAGATCATCTTAAGTTCCCTTTGTTGCCAGTACACAAAGCCAATTCTGTAAGTTAATTAGTTCCTCTTAAGATATGTAGAATGGACTGGCCTTTGGAGGTCCATATCCTTTTTCACTAACTGTGGAGGAAACCTAGGTAACCCCGTTAGACTGGACACCTACGTTTTAGGTGACTGTAGACGAAATGAATGTCTCCCAACATAGAGTTGCTCCACAGCTCTCACCCGTGCAGGCTGATTACCGTGCATTGTTTGGTTCAACCTGAAGGGCAACTGATTCTGCTCTTCTTATGTACCCTTGACAAAAAACCACACACTGATTTGGGCAGGCAGAGTACCTGTTATCTTGTGCTTTCTATAGAGGAGATGAGTAGCTTCAATGTACAGTGATCTCCGTGTACTACATTTCTACATTGCATCCTATTGTGTGTCTCATAATACATGGAAAGTAATAACTGGAATGTAATTTTTTCTATTTACATAATATCTATAGATATGATAATGTAGAGAGTGCTCCACAGCTATGATTATCCATCTCTTCAGTATTTAGACGACAGCAAAGAGCAAAAGACAACTCCATTTGATTGATGATAATAAGGACTGTAGCAAATTTTCTTCTTTATGCTTTTGCTCAACAAGATACAAAGTTTTCAGATAAGCTGATTTCATAAACAATTTTGAACCAGGGAGCTTTCATCTGTTTTCTGTTTCAAGAAATCAGAATGATCGCTGATGTATTTCAACTGACTACTAGGAAATATTATTCGTAATCTACCCTAAATATTTTAGGAACCAAATGTTTCTCATAATTCCCAGGGTAATAACACATCTTTCCAAAGCAGATTAGCTGTACGTGCTCACTTAAGTCCTATAATATTTCATCATCTGTGGGAAACAAAGGGTCAAGAAGGTTTGTGACAGATTTTGAGATAATTTAATCTCCAAAAAATGGAAGTAGTCTGCTTTGAACAAAAGCTCTTATAGGTACAAATATTTTTCAACAGTTGCTCCCTTTCAGGCTGTATCCACATGGTAGTTTTGATTAAAGCCTCCATGTATAGACTGTGTGTGACGCAAATATGCAGTTTTCTTAGTCAGAAGTAATGCGGAAGCCCTGGCTGTGCCCACTGTGTGCCCACTATCCTGGGTGGGTGAGGATAGTATCACTGGCTTTATCCTCTGATGTTCATCCCCTAAAACCCCTCTAGGGAATGGATTTGCTTTCTCACAACCAGCTAAAAGAAAATCTGAGACTTTGCCTAGCTCAACAAAAATTATGCCTGGTGGTGTGTCCTCCAACACGCAGATTACTCCAGGAACAGAAGACACAGCCTTCCCCACGTTGGCATCTGGGGAACCTCCAGTGCCTCGGTGCCAGTTGTGTGTGATAACTATGTAGTGTAAACCTATCCTTACTAATGCTTTATGGTAAAATTACCAATAAATGTGGTTCGAGATGGCTGGTAGGCACTGAAGCAAGCCTGGATAGTCCTCTGAAATAACAAGCCTTATTTCTAAGTAGAGAATGGGACAACAAATGAGCATTTGTGCAGCAGATCACTTTCTGCAAAATAGCAGTCAGTTCATGTGGACTTTGAGCAGAGAGCCAAAGCTGTACCAAAATTATTTCTTTAAAATGCCCAAAACCTCTTTATTAAAATAGAACATTTTCAAACTGAAAAGATTAAGTAAATTCTTGCTGGATTACTTTTTGTTGCGAAATACTATTAAATCACAGTAATATATTGTGAATAAACATGTTGCCATCAAACTTTCGTGAATAAATGTTAGGGGAAAAAAAAGTTATTTATACTTTCCTCCAACATGTTTTGAAAAATGTAGTTTTGAAATTTAAAAACACATATTCTTCTGGTCAGAAAGACAGTGTGTTTTCAGTAAATGAAAGATACAGGAATTAGAAGATCTGTAGTATGCGTATTTTAATAAATTGATGCTGGAAATTACATAGTTGTGAGCTTAAAACTTAGAAAATTTACTTAACTCAAAGTATAAATAAGGACAACATTTCGGCCACTGAATGCAGATATGAAGAAAACTGCATTACTGCATAGTGATCTAATCAGTACAGGAGACCTCAGCTTGAAACCCAGTGTACCGAGACATGCTGTCTTTAGAAATAAACTTATCAGTCTTCCAGTTATAGATTGGTCAACACTCCATTCAAAAGTGATCCACAGAATCATAAAATGTTTTTAAGCTTTGCACATGCAAGCCAAAAATGGAAAGTGGTTATTAAAAGATGCCTTCATACGAGTACACATACAGTGCTGGAGAAGTCTGATAGCCCTTTTCATGTCTCTTCAGTCTTTGCTGTCT
>VYZW01057701.1:0-33273 GCA_013401315.1 Balaeniceps rex | reverse complement strand
TCTTCAGTCTTTGCTGTCTTACTTGTCTCCCACTGCTGTATTTTAAATACCAGGTTTTCCACGAGGTTTTTGAAAAAGGGTAATTTTCTTAACGCTGTTATTTCCTCATGGAATTCAATTGTTACCCCTGAACTTTTCCTTTAAATGGAAAAGGCTTTTGTCTTTACAATGAAAACTAATTAAATGCAATTTTCTCTGTCTTGCACTTATAATTTATAGTGCTGAGGGAAAAAAGTCTCATTTTGGAAAATGAAGAGACTTTTAAGCATCAGAGCCCCCCCCCCCCCCACCCCCAAAACTGAAACTATTTTTGGAACAAAAAAAANAGTCCTCAAAACTGAACATTATTTTGGAACAAAAAAAAAGGCTAACGTTTTCCAGATATAACAAAATGCCAAAGCTTGGAAAAACTGTGAGTTTGCCTTTTTTTTTTTTTTTTTTAATGAGCTCACTCTTAACTGGTGCCTTTTTGGTAGCCCGTGTCACCCTGCAAGCATGGTCTCCAGCTGTGTCAACTCTTACTATACTGCTATGCCTATGCTTTTCACTTTGGTACCCTCGCTAAGGGTACCCAGAAAATGTGTCCTGCAAAGGCTGCCCAAAGCCTCTAAGATTTTCAGAATCAGTTTAACTATTCATGAATCAAATTCAGGTTTCCAAAAGTGTTTCAGGCAGTCAGGATCCCTGAAAGCGATCTCCCTGTGTTTAGAGACCCTAGGCTAGCCCAGAGCAAGAGAGATCACTCTGTAATTACCCCATTTTTTAAGCATCTATCACTAACATTGCTCAAAATGGGTTACTAAGCAAGATGGATTTTTGCTTTGACCTAGTATTCGTGCCAACGTTTGGTGCAGTTCAGTGCTATGCAGTCTTGGGAGCAACATTTCAGCTTTTCCTTCCCTGCTATGCTGATTCTGTTTTGCTTTTGATTCTTAGCATAATTTGGTGAAAAACAACCCTTTGTTGTCCTGGCTTTCTATGACACACAAGCTTTGAAGTCACTTGTAAAGTGCTAATTAGCCTTTCACATTGCTTTTGAACTTTTAGTATGATGTCAGAATTTTCTAATTGTGTGTAAGGCCTATTTTGGAAGTGCTGAGCCGGGGTCAGGAGGAGTTGCAAATGCTTAGCGCCATGGAATACCTGCACATTTCGTAGACAGTAAATAAGGATTAATGATGTAAGCACCCAACGAAATGACGGGATTCTTACTGCATACATATTGATGCTGCTGAAATAGGTGTGTGAAAAAAGTACCCAATTCACTTTAAAGGATTTATCAGAAGTTACACTGAGAAATCAGGTGACTTGCCAAGGCTGTAAAGGAACTCTGTAGAAATATCACGAATAGATCCTAAGTCATCTGGCAGCTGGACGCTCTTCCTTAAAGATGGGAGTATCCTTCCTTTTCCATGTGCTGTGTAGGGGAGCTCACCTCACAGTTTGGATGAGTAGAGCCTCAAAAATTGCCTGAGAAACCATAAAATGATAGGAATCCACACTTACTTTTTCCCTTCTCCAGCTGACGTGGTTCTTCTTAAATCCCCAAGCTAGTAGATGCAAATAGCTTATACTTCCTACACAAGAATCTGCTCTTTTCTCCCAAAGAATACTTCTCCTTTTCCAAAGAATGCTGTAAGCACAAAGATTGCTGTTTTTTTAAATAAGTTTTAAAAGTTTTGAGCTTGTGCATTTTGTATCTAAGCCTTGATCTTCCCTTAGGGTTAACACTTCTCACCTGTCTCTCAGAAATCAAAAGACAGTTAATCTACTCAGTAGAGGAGTGCAAAGTTTTTGCTCCAAGAATGATGGACAAATTTGCACTTGAGTGCATGCACACATGTGTGTGTGCTGAAAGTCCTTATGCCATGTAGTTAAGGGCCTGCTCTCCAAGGTGCAGAGTTTTGCAGTCTCTGAAGCCCATAATTTGGTGGTCTGTAAGTCTGTCCTAATGACCAGCTTGTCACAGTTAGGAGTTGCCCCTCGGTAGGTTTCTGTTGACGTGCTAAATCCCATTGAGGGGAGCCCCTTTTGTGTGGGAAAGGTTTACTACAACCAGTAAAGTGTGCAAGATTCTGCTTAGATCAAGTGGTCTGGTTTTTTGCAATGGCCTCATGTACTATTTCCTTGAAATTATAGCTAGTGCTGAGCAATTTGGGTTAACGAAGCGCTGCAACTTCTCCTGTTAGAGAGTAGCATTTTCCTCCAAAATGGCTCAAACCTATAATCTCTCTTTGTCATGCTAAGGATACTGCTTAGGCTTAGGGGGATGCAATGGCATTGCTAAAGAAATTTTAGGTAGAGGTGGAGGACCCAAGCTTCTAGGAATACCAGCAAATTGTGGGCTGTACATGCAATTTTGTAATTCTGTTTGGATGAATGTATTCCATTTAGAGATTTTTAGTTGTGAGGATAGATTTTTATCAAATCAATCAAGGCTGAATTTGTATTTATTCTTTTGGAGATAAGTAGGGATTCATGAATTAAACATCCTTCTTTCATACATTAGGGACCCTCTAACAAATAAAGAGGCACTAGAAACAATTTATATGTTTCCAGGATTTAAGTTGTAATGAGTCTGTAAGGAAGCGATGGCTATTATGTATTGCTTTATGACAGCTTTTGTGTGATGATAAGGAGGTCATCTCATACACTTCATAAGAAATGTTTACAAGCTGTCCTGTTATTCTTTACAAAGTAGACCCGAAAATGGATCTAAACAATATTTTTCACTTCTACTGCTGAGTTATTAATATTTAAGTTTTGACATGTATGTGCTTATTTGCCTTTCGTTGGATAATTATAAATATTGATCATATTATTTTAAATAAAAAAAAATTAAAAATGTCTTCAAAGCTTCAGCTAGACATTTTTTTCACAAAGCATCTGTGTGATGCTTTATTTCTGGCAAATATCTTGGAAGTAATGGGAGAAAATCCTGTCTTTCTTTTTTTTTACCAGCAGTCATAAAGGTATTAATGTCTGATCTGGCTTATAGTCCATCTTTTCTAAAAGATGAAAGCAAAGATAAAGATAAAGATAAAGTACAGTTCTAAAAATTGAACCAGAAAGATGAGTTTTGTCAAAAAAAAGAAAAAAAAAAAGGAGATGGCTAAGCTTCATTTTCATCTGAACCACCAAATTCTAGGCCTGACTGAAGTCTGAATTTCTCACTGTGTTTCTCTCATCCCTATAATGAAGAAACATGAATGATGGCAGTCTGTAAAAATCTTTGATGAAAACGTTTGTCTTCAGAAAACTAAATGAAGGGTAATTGGATCTGGGTTGTTAGGGTAGCACTTTTGATCAAGTTCAAAAAAAAGTTCCACTTTAGAGCCAACTCTAAAAACGTGTGAAGAAGAGGTTCTTCCTTTCCAGCCTGGAGTCAATGAGCAGAAGGGTTTGACTGAAGTAGGTCATGGTGGCAATGTTAAGGATTCGGTTCAATGTGAAAGCAGGGTGCAAAGTGGGGCTGTGGGACGTTCATGTGTGCACAGAGGAGAAGTGGAGGGCAGGAGTGTGAATGGGAGGGTGCTGGAGGGGACCCCAAGAGTGAAGGTGAGAAGCTGAGCAAGATAAAAGGGGGGAGATGGTGAGAAGAATCAGAAATGGAAAGACCTGGCTGGGGAGACAGTGGAGGGCTGGGACCACAGGGACACTGTGCCATAGTGGCACTTCTGGGACACAGCTGGCTGGCTGCAGCATGCAGCTCTCCGGGGTGGCTCACCTGCTGGAGGATGGTGTGTCTACCTTAGAGGCTTTTGGCAGTGAAGGTTATAACTATGAAGAGCCTTGTAGAGAGAGATGAGACTTCCTCTGCTTGCCGCCAAGGCCATCTGCAAAGGGGTCTGTCTCAACCTGTTTATCTAGTAGCTGTGTGGGACAAGCAGAGTGAATGCACCAGCCTGCAGAAGTGATAAAACCTACGTTCTGGCCATGATCATGAAGCAGTCGAAATTTTGGAACCAAAGTCTGGGACAGGGTTGTGTGTGATCCTACTTGGAATGTGAAAATAAATATTTATAAATTAATTTCCATTAGGACAGAGAAGAGCCAGTAGGCTGAATGCTTTGGACGTCAAGCTTGCAAACAGCCTGTTAACTTGCAGTTTGTTCTTGCCATGTGATTTTTCCTAATATAATATGTTCTCTTGGGAACTAATTGCATCATCTCCACTCTGCAGTAGTATAAACTTAGGAGATAACAGAGAAAATGCAGAGGTACTGAGTTGCTCACAGCTCTGATTTTGTTATAAAGAGGTTGTATTACTATTTACAAAACAACCGATTGATTCAGAGATGCTCATCATTTGGAATATGACGCACCATATGTTCAGTGATTCAGTTTCTATCGTTTCCATTGTGCTGCCTCAGATGTCATATTTGGTTCATTAAAATCCTGTATTCTGCTTCCACTCCATCAGATTTTTTGTTGCTTGTCTACATAAAATATTGAAAGCGGTATTTTGGAGGCAGCTGTAAGCTAAATTGCTGACAGTAAGAATGACTTGACATCCCATAAGCCACCATCCCCAACATTTTCAGCCAGGGTGAATGATCTGACTTTTGTGTGGTTAAAAACTTTACTGATCCAGCTGCCACTGGAGTCAGCAGGAGGCTTTTCCAAAGAGGGTTGCAGAGGGCCCTCTGCCCTCTTTAGGTATTGGTATTTAGGTATCCTCTTCAAAATGGAGGATTTTACTCCACAAACCAGAAATGAGCAGAGCACTTTGATTTTGATTGAGCAAAACCATAATGAGAAGGGCTGCTGATTTCAAGGCTGTTCTGGTTGATCCAGCTTTTGTCTGGAACTGTCAATCTGTAAAGTAGCCTTCATTTAAAATAACTTCTCTTCGTAGCAGGAGCTTGGCTGTCGTACCTGTGTGGTTGTGCAAGGGCTGTGTTGTGGTGGGACAAGACTGATCATGTGTCCCAGGTCTCTAGAGGCCAGGAGAGAAGTTCTGCTGTCTCTCCCCTCCCTTCCCATTGCCAGGCATTCACCCTGAAGTGAGCAGAGAACTAGTTTTCTGGTAAAATATATCAGCCACTTGGTATTTGGGGCAACAAATACATTAAAAAGAGGAGAAACATTAAAGTAAGTTTTTCAACCAATAACTAGTAATTGCAGTTCATTTTTAAAAGGTCCGTTGCCATGCTCACAGTTTGCAGCGTTTTGTGCAAGCAGGGGGTGTTAGACCTTCTTGCTGGCCAGGAGACTTAAAGGGTAAAACGTTGCTGTTTTATGAAATGTACCACTGGCAAACTTATGGCCTATATCTTTCTGCTCTTTTAGTTAGTCATCTCTATAGTGATGATAATTAAATGTCAGTACTGTTTATTTTACTGGAAAATTCTGGCTGTTTATCCTCTTTGTTTGGGCTCAGGTATTAGAGGCAGAAACACATTGCTAGCTCATTTTTTTTCCCTGTTGCCCAAGGCAACTGCAGGAGGAGGTAACGTCCCATCAGCATTAACTTCTAAGCCATGACATTCTGCTCCCAGCTGACGTGGGAGACTTTATTATGGTGAACACATGGATGTACAAAGAGGTAAGAGTGCTGGGTCAAAGCCAGGCATCAAATGGGATTGGAAAAGATTTTTGCATGGGTTTTGGAAGTTATACATCCTGTTTCCGCTCTTGGCCCATCAAAAGCAAACCCCTAAGGGGGTTCAGAAAGTACCCTGTGGTCTGCATGCAGGCGCCTGCAGTTGAAGTGGCTTAAGAGCGTATTGTCCTCAGCTGTCTTCCCTGCCCCGCCGTGAGATGTTATTGCAGGGGCTGCAGGATGCGACATGCACACTCTGCTCCAGCCGGCAGCCAGAGTGAAGTTCAAGCTACTGCACAGAGGTAGCCTGGGGCAGGGGTAGTCTGGACCTGCCTGACAGCATCTCTCTCCCTGTCCCTACTGCAAGAGTAGTGAACTTGGGAAGGGGCCTGCAGACATCATACGGGCGGGTGGTATCTAAAATGGTATGTGGGGAAATACGGCACACTGCATGCCCTGAAGGACCTGAGGAGTAAGCAGTGGGTTAGGAATTGGCCTGTGCAATCTTCTTTTGTGCCAGCAGCCGTGAATCAGCAAATCCAAGAGCGAAGGTTGGTCTGTGCCATCTGTGTGGCTCTCTGGGGAATTGTGTCCCAACAGACCACACAGTGGTTAAGGAAAACATTTGTTAAAATATTGTTTTCTTAAGTGTGGTTATACAGAATGTTGTATTTTCAAAACTGTGCTTTGTTTAATAGCAGTTTTGAGCACAGCAATTTGGCATATGGCTTTGAAGCTAGGAACAGCGTCACATGAAACATTAGGCTCTGACTTCGCTTTAGCAGCCCTTGCTCTGCTGCCCGCTACGCTGAGAGCTCTGAAGCTGTTTCATTATAATCTCTTCTTACAGCAGCTCCATTCAGCTGTTTGAAGTCTGGGACTAAATTCTGCTATATAAACTTTTTAGCCTAAGGCCAGGCTTTTCCTTCTTCAAAAGGAAGAATAAGGGGAGTAGCATTTTAGTGGGCTGTGTTTGTTCCTGGTGCAATTTGATGTCAGTGGGATTGTACTAAGCTTGTCTCTGGCATAAAGATGCAAGAAAAGTGATACTTGAGGTGGTTTTCAAATTGTGATTTCAAAAAAAAAAGTTAACCTGTATTTGGACTGATCCTAAGAGGTATTATTTACTGCTTAAACACAAGTTTAACTGCCAGGGAGTTGCGCTGGTTTCTGGGTGCAATTATGGAGGAGTGGAAAGTGCCACCAACATACTTACTGTGAATTAGAGTGGAGGCAGACTAGATAAATATATGTATAGGTGCATATAGTCCATATGGGAGGTAGTGTTGATCCTTAGAGATCTCAGAGGAAGAGGTGATGACACTGGAAGTTGTAATTTCCTTTGTCTCTCTGTGCAGGACATAACTCATTAGCAATTTTTTCCTGTTACAGCGTATCTTCAGTGTATTACTACTTCTTGGGATGTAAGGGTGGTGATGGTGTCCTGTGTTTGCTTGCTCCCACACAAAGAGCTGGAGGCAACAGGTCTGTGCAACTTGCTCCCTTTCCCCCCTTATCTGCCCTAGGCCAGCCTTGGCAGGAGGAAGTATAGAGGGCTTGTTGTTTTATGGGGTTGCTGCGTAGACTGGTCCCAAACAGGTTACGGGACTGGTGGCCGCTCTTGGTGTGGTCCCATAGCTCATGCCTGTCCCTCTGGAGAGCCAAGCACGCGGCTCCACCTGCAAGACTGTGCCTTGTGTGTGCACGCCAGGCAGGGGCTTTAGGCTTGCTGCTAAAGCCTGGCTCAAAACCCGCCTGCCACTCACTCAACGCCTCCGTTAGCAGGCGTGCTAAATACCTGGCAGCACCATGAGCTCAAGTTGCACCCATACTGTGTCTGAAGGATCTTAAGCTTCCCACAAGACCAGAGTTGCTGTCTTCAATGGAGCTGAAACGAAAGAGCACAGTGTTGACCGCTTTGGCTCTGATTTAATTTTACTGAGCCCTCTCCTGCCCCCCAAACATTAGGCCTGTCTCTGTGAAAACAAATATGCACAACACTAATAAAAAATGTATTTTCTCTGGACAGCTTGACAGAAATTCTTAGAGGGTTTTTGATCTTTGGTTTTTTTTCTATACTCTAAGCCAAAATTGTCATCCTGAAAAAAGAAAAAAAACCCCTAAGGGATAAAAGACTCCTAGAATACATGGGGAACCCAGTTCCTTTATTAAGACTTAGTTATTGGGCTTGCACAAGCAATAATTTTAGTCAGTCTCTCCAGATCTCAGGCCCCTGAATGTGCGGCCCTTTGGGAGATGGTGTGTGCCTGCAGCCGCATCCCTTCGGTTTGCATCGTTTCACCTGGCCACCGACACGGGACCCTGGCTGCCAGCTGGACTTGCCACACAGCCTGCACCGGGGTGCAGTTCTATTTCACTTCCCACCCCTCTGAGCGGACAATATGGATTTCTCATGTTTTCTTTCCTTTTCATTTTCACTTACTCAAACTCACAGTTAGTCTGAAGCTAAAGGTATTATTATTTCATGATGCTGATCTTCGTACATAAATATTAGATCTAAGGAGCTAAAACTGGAAGGGTGGTAAAAAGGTCGCCCAGTTTCTTGATCTGTTCTTGCTTTCTTTTGAAGTTATTAGGAATTTTGTCACTGTGTCACAGTGGGAATAGTAACAGTTTCTTTTATGATCAAATAAGACTGGCTTTCATATAATTAATGTCTGAGATCTGAAAATATTGTACAAATAGTGAGTATATATATGCCAAAGCTCTATAAATGCACATATACTGCTCATAAGGAAACCCCACATGTACCGCTTGTAAGGAAAGCATGTATTAGAATTACTGTTTCCCTTTTTTGTCTGATGGCCATAGCTGTAGTCAAAATTATCTTCTTGACACATGCACTTTTCTAGCTGCAATGGGCACCTTCTTGAGAAAAGACCTTATTTCTTCTGTAGTACAAACTACTGAAAGTTGGGATTCACATGTCCCCAGCTGTTTGGTGGCTTTGCGTTGTCTGCACAGCTGTATAGTCCTATCAGTAAGTAAGTAATGGTTTTCAACTAAAAGAGGGTAGATTTAGACTAGGTATAAGGAAAAGATGTTTTACAATGAGGGTGATGAAACACTGGAACAGATTGCCCAGAGAGGCGGTAGATGCCCCATCCCTGGAACCATTCAAGGTCAGGTGGGACAGGGCTCTGAGCAACCTGATCTAGTTGAAGATGTCCCTGCTCACTGCAGGGGGGTTGAACTAGATAACCTTTAAAAGTCCCTTCCAACCCAAACTATTCTGTGATTCTATGATAAATCTATAGTGCAGACTTGAACTCTCAAACTTGCACAAAATGTGTCAATTGCAAGGCAGTTACAACCCGTGTAACCCTGGTGCAGCTGTGGTGGTGCACCTCTGACAGCAGGGTGCAGTCAGACTGGCTCCTGGTCTTCAGTGATATGATGGTATCCACATCAGGGCTTGTGTACCTGTAATTGTATGGGTAAAACCTCATGCTTGCAGTGACATTGTTAGACTACTGCAATTTTTCGCTGTAGACCAAAGTACCCGTGACATGGAGTATGTTAAAGATCAATCCCTCTGCTGGGGTGAACCCGGGTAACTCCTCTTTCAGAAGGTGATTCTGTACAATAGAGGCCGTAGCTGGCCCCTCATGAGGGGAGGGTGTGTAACGTAAAAAGAAAATATGTGGAAATAAACTGGCTTACAATTACTTACAATTAAAAAACCCAAACACCTGGGCATTTACATTTTTATTACGTTTCTTAGAGTATCTAATCCATATGTATTGAACAATACAAAAGGTGGTTGCTGAGGGATGAAAGTTTCTCCATGGTAAGAAGGGAACAAACCCATTTTCTACCCATAGCTCTCCAGAAAATACCTGCACATTTTCCTCTTATGTCTTCTGTCAGCCTATTCACCTGTCAAGCAAAAGAGAAAGGAAATGTAATACTAGAATCAGCTTTAACACAAGGTGGTAAATACAGACCACCCCCAAAGATATAACACCCCCAGACTTTGGGAAAGATGGTAGTCAGGTTCAGATATCACAGTGTAGACTCAATTTTGCTTAGTACTGTTCTTAACTCCCACATCATAGAATTCTGCATATTCATTTCCTGTATTTCTGTTTTCAGTTCTTCCTATTATCAAGCTCTTTTAAATTTGAATTTTGTTACAATATATCATAGCAGTACCATCCACTTGATGACAGATTTTTCAAAATCACTTAATTATTTTTTTTCTGATCAAAGAGCCGCCACAGGAAATCCGATAAACTATCAGAGACTCCTTCCCCTGGAGCCAGTAGCACATTAATATTTTTCATATTCGTATTTGCTGTCATCAGCCACAATTCTGTTTCAGATCAAGGGAAAGGGAGCCTTTTTTTATGTGGGAGGGTAGGATTGAACCCAGCAAACTTAAAAAGGGTACCATTTGTCTTCCTTTAAATCATCCTGGTTTTAAAAATCCTTTAAAGCTTTTCATTTACTGTATGACCAGAAAACATCCAGTTCATCTCCATGTTCAAAGTGATGAACTTTGGAAGAAGAAAACTATCATGTGTTGTTAATTGTCTATAAACAATCACATTTCCAGCAGTCAGCTGGCTTGAATTAAGGCGTTATTAAGCTTTCATGTCTAGAAAATGTTATGTGTACTGCTTTGAAAGCGTAGAATAAACCCAGCAGTTTTTTATTTTTCTTGAATATAAATGCCTTTCCTGTATGCCTTTATGTGATTTTTTTTTAGATACAAAGAGATTAAAAAAAGGGAAAGGATGGGCAAGCTTGCTCAGTCCTACCAGTCTTTACTTACCCTTCAGGCACCCAAAGCAGCCTCTGGAGCAGGTATTTGCACCCCTGGGTGTGTGTATTAGCACATTTACCATCAGTCTGAAGCTTTTTGCAGCAGGGTGATTGCTGAGCTGGGATTTACAAGCTCCCAGCTCTGGCTTCAAAGGAACATCATTGTTTTGGGGAATAAATTGTTGTAGCAGTGGGACTTGACTCTGGTGACTGTTTTGGGTAGGGGATTTTGCGGATGTAGGATTGAAACTGAACCAAAACCCTGACTATTTTTCTTTAGCTTAGCAAGGCTAAAAATACCCCAAGAATCATACACTGCCCTCTAATGCTAAATGTTGAAACACTTTGAACATTAAAGAATGAGGTCTTTACTTTTTATTAGATGTACATTTGTTAGATTAATGTGGACACACAAGGAGCTGTTGTTACACTGCACTGCTTGAAGAGAGAGGTCTCAGTCTTCACTGCTGCCCTTGAGCAAGCGGAATGGGATTATCTGTGTCAAAATGAGATGTGTAGCTACAGCTTACAAAAAATTGGAGCTGTCTTTGGTGTGTTGGCACAGGCTATAAAACATCACTGGCGCTCAAGACCTGCCTTTCTGAGTTAATGGTGTCAGAGAGGCAAAGCTATAGCTATGTCAGGTACCTCTGCTATGCCAGCATTTTCTTCTGTTATCATGGATACAATACAGTGACATCCATTACTGCCTTTGGGGAAAACGGAGAAGGAAAAGGAGTGCACTGTCACAGCGAATGCACTCTGTGGTTACTGCTCTGTCTCCAAGGGGGACTGCAGTGCTTCCACTGACTCTCCTTGCCTCAGTTTTGGGCATGAGTGGTGGTGGAGCTACCCAGCCAGGACCCATGACCTGCTTCTCCCCCAGCACTTGGACCTCTGCATGGCAGCACACCTGGAGCTCTGTGGCTGCAGAAGAGCCTTGCCTGTTTTTTCCACACACCTTGGCTCTTCTTGAGCCCCCAGTCACTGGTTCTTTACAGGCATGTGGAGCAAAAAAGTGGATGTGCCCCCGTGAAGTATTCATCCCAAAAATTGCTGTGGCCACTAGTGCCTGAACAGAAAAACAACTAACACAAATACAGTTTGGTATTTCACTTTTCTGGCTATCTTAAAACCCTGGAAAGATTCTGGGAGCTTTATAATAAGTGACAGCAAATTCTATAAACAGCTCCCATAGAAAGCCTGATTTCAAGCCCTGAAGTACACAGGCTAAGTTTCCCCCCAGGAATCATACAGTGTTTCACAGACTTAAACCCGAAAACCCCAGAAGCTGGGTGCAACCTTGCTAAAATTAATCCTAGCTGCTTTCAAGCTGACTTTAGCTTAACCTCCATCACGATATCCTGTTATGAGCCAGTCAAGAGATTTAAAAAGAAAGAAAGAAAAAAAAGAAAACTGGTATTTTTTTCTGAATTCAGAGTGATCTGGTATCTAAGTACTTCCAATTGTTCAATAGCTAGGCAGACAGGGGAGGAGGATGGATAATGGGAGGGAAAAAACTAGAACTTGGAGACACCTGTGTACATCAGAGCCGTTTCATACCTAATAAACTGTGCTGTATACAAGGTGGTTTGAAAGTCCCTGGTGATGGGAATATGGTGCAGGCTGTGCAAATTGGGCTTGCAGGGCACCACGAGAGGTTTTGTGAAGAGTACTGGCTGCTTTTCCACTGAGGTACCTCTTCTGCTTCAAGGGCTGGGCTGGCCCCACGAACAGATAGTCGTGTTTGCGTAGTGGTGAGCTTGAGCCTGTCTGAATCCATATTGCCCTTGTGGAGAGCTAGCATCTTTGCAGATACTATCTTCCTTCTTCATGTACCAAAATGAGCTATTGGAAAGCGAATTCAACATCTTTGGTCACTATGCATATGCTGAGCTAAAAAGAGGAGCAATAAGTATCCTCTGTATCCCTGGACTGTTCCACCATAGCATAAAGAAGGGCTTGTGCCCCCTTGCTCTGAAGAGTTGGAGGAACACTTCTTGGGGAGATAAGGATCATTTCCCAACTCAGCTGACATCAATGAGCTCAAGAAAGCTACCCTGCTTTGGTTAGCTTGTTTACTCTTACCTCTTTTTTTGGAGAAAACCCTAATTTATAAACCTTCAGACTGCAACTGGGTGAAATTTTATTTCAGCTCCTCTTCTATTCCAACCATCTACTCCACCTCCACTTACTTATCTTTCACTGTTTTTAATGTAGAAGGTAGCTGAGCAACAAACATGGTCTTGTTGCTCTTGGTCACAGTTGCACTACAGGGTTTGGAGTGACCATTGTCCTAACTGCATGCCGCATCTAGCAAGGCCTCTTCTGTTTGTACTTTTAGACACTGCACCATAGCAGGAGTCATTTTTTTAACCTGATGTGCATTTGACTGGTCTGGCAAGAGCTTAACAGCCTTTGAGAAGCAAATCCAGATTTTCTTTTTGCAGTGCCTGAGGTCTGTCTGCTCTGCTAGTGTGGTGGCTTCTGCTGTTGCTTTCACACTACAAGGAGAAGTGAATGCTAGTTGACCTTTTAAATTATTTATGGTAAAAAGAATTTGTTGGCTTCCCCTCTCTTCCTCTGTACTGCACTTATTCTGACTTTTTGTTTATTCCTACAGGTGAATTTCCTGGTTAGGTTTCAGCAGCCTCTAATGCCTCCTGATCATAAAGGCCAATTTTGTATCAGTGATGGGTTTTGTTCACGGTGACTCTGTTTAGCGGTGGTTACACAATTTTTTGTTGTTTTGCTACTTGAGGTTCAAGTCTTAGGCTTGAGAGGAATTTCAAAACTGCTGTACCTTGGGAATTATTAAACAGTTAAGAAAGAAAACCGGAGAAGTATGGCATGAATAAGCACACAAGATAATGGTGAGATGTTCCAGAGTGCTCATCTGGGCTCTACCACTGAGGTTTCTCTGTGGCTGACAGCAACATGTTTCAGCTCCTTGACTTTCTTTGCCATCTGTAAAACAAAAATTTGAACAGCAAAGCTTATTCTGCAGACTCTTATCGATACCTGGAAGTCACTGAAACGACTCAGGAACACTTAATATATATTTGAACTACAGAATTAGGTCTTTACCGACCTCACCATTTTCAACTGGCTCTGCCAGGCTTTTGGCTTCCTAACACTACTCCAAACAAAAATTGTTAGCAATGATTTTTTGACAATAATATCATCAGGACTTAATGTGAGTACATGCAGAAAGTCAGTTAAGTGAGAAGGCTTTATTGGTATGTAATTGCTTTTCAGAGCAAACCCACACTTATTCATTATTCAAGGGCTATTTATGTCTGCTTGTAATTTTATGGAAACGTATCCATATCTCTTAAAACTACAGCATTTGTTTTCATTGTTTTCTAAGGGGAGTTATAGTTTCCTTCGCTCTCATTCAGCTGTGCTCAATGCTGCTGGCTGCCTCTGCAGTGTCACAGGCTTTCGTCAGAGTATGTCACCTCTCTCATAAACTGCTGCTGGGAGCTTCATTCATTCACAGGACCCTAACATACTAATTCACATCACAACTATTTTTCCTCAGGAGCTTGCTAGTTGCTGAAAGATAGCTGCAGTGATTACACTTCCTAACTCAGTTACTTGTCTTCCTGTGGGTTATGGTGCATTTTTATTACGCCACCTATACAACAAAACTCAAAACTATTGCTGTTCTTGAACCAACCCTGATTTATAACTTGTGATGTTATTATAACTCATGAGCTAATAGGGTTAGCAATGAGTCTGTCCTTCAGCTCTAAGTGTTTATTTAAGGCATTTCCTGAGGGTAGCACATAATGACAATCCATAGCAAGTTAATTTGATTATTATATGGACCATTAATTAGGCTTTAAATTGATGCAGCAATGAACAGCATGAGGCTTTGCTAAGCATCATTTGGGACCCTCATGTATTGTAACTCTCCCACAGACCAGTAACCAACTAATTGCCATTTATTATACCACCAAAATTAGGATGCACTAGATATGCTTCAGTAATGAGAAAGGTTTTCCTTTGCTGATTGTGGGTGGTGGATGGCGCCCAAACCCATGTAAAGGACTTGAACAGAAACCAGTACTTCTGTTGCCCAACTGTGAATGATTTAAGGGCTAAACTTGAGGACTTGGAGATGAAATTAATTCAGTTTCATTTCGGAGCGGAACATATGCATGATGTTACTAAGTGTGACTGCAAACCTAAAGGGAGAGATTTTCCACAGTTGATTTTTTCCTCTTTCTGTCCATGCTGTTATCAGCTAAGCACTGAAAGATGTCACGCAGCTGCCTCTTCTCTGTGTTGCAGTGGAAGATGCATGATGATGAGGTCTGCTAGCCACATATTTATGATAGCTAATTGTGTGCTCATGTTAGTTTTGCTCCCTTGCTAGGAATTAGAGATCCTGAACATGAACTTGGTATGCTACAGTATTGTGAATAAATACAGGACGTTATTATGGCATTTGGATTTGATGAAGGGGACACGGGCCACTGGGTTTAATTCCAGTCAGTCTTGCAAAATCTTTGAGTCTGAAAACACTTGCAAAAGAGTAAAACACTTCAAATTTTCCTTTTGCTGTTTGCCCAGTGATTCCCTGTGAAGTCTAGTGCAGCAGGATCCAACCCTGTTACTACGCTACCTCACATTATTGCCTTGAAGATAAAATGTCATGGCCTTGCCTGCGCCCTGCCCCAGACAGGTGGGATGATGTTGCTCCTCTTGGTGACATGAGGTGGGCCACATGATGGGTTACATCTGCAGTTTCCAGTCCCATGACTCTCTTACTCTTGTCATGCTCCTGTCCTGAGGCTGGAAGCGAAACCATATGGCAGGACATGTGCTAGTTGGTGTTTTTCTGAGGGCAGGGTCACAGGGTGTTTGGGAAAGAGGCGGTGTGGCATGGGCGGGTGAGTTTTCCTGGTGGCCTGAACTCAAATGCCTGCCTGTATCACTACAGCCGCTGGATCAGATGAACGTGCCAAGAGCAGAAATGGAGCTGCAACAACCAAGCTTAACCTGGTGTGGATGTGTTTTATGGTGGCTTGCTGCCTTGTCTGCAGACACGGGTCTGCCACTGCAGACAGGAGTACAGTTCCTCTGCAGTATGGGAGCCTGAAGTGTTATCTCTGCTAAAAATGCCACTGTCTCACCCCCGGAAAACGGTTATGCACTGTTTTCCCTGGTTGCGTGAGGTGGGTCGGAGTGAAGGTCCCTCTAGCCGAGTTCTGTCTCCCAGGCTCACCTTTGGTGGGTGCTCAGGTAAATAAGAAGTTGGTCGTGTACTGAGTACTGAGGCTGTCCAGCCTCTCTCTGCACTCAGGAGGAACAGGCAAGAGTTTGCACAGATGTCGGTTGCCAGTTTTTGTACTATCCTCTCAGTTGTGTAGTTCTTATGTAGATTGGTTTCATTAAAATAGTGAAGAAACCTTTACTGGAAGCTGCACCTTTACTGGCTGATTTCAGCCTCTGTTTTATTTCAGCCTTTGTGTTGCAAAGTTAAAGGACATTATCTCTTTTTGGTAGATTCCCAGTGGGTATCAGTCAGCAGAGCTCTGTGGGATCAGTACGTGCTAGGTGAGCACCTCTCCCTGGAAATCAAAAATGTGGTGGAGCTCCAAAGCCTGTACAAGCTTTAGAGGGTAGTTTCTCCAGTCCTGGGTGACATGTCAGATTGCCCAGTCCGACTTCACATAGCTACATAGCAAAATAATCAACTTAATCTTGTTAGGACCAGTGTGATGTGAATCTGTACGATTGTACCATGCTGATGTCTGTGCTCACTGATTATAAGAGTACAGCAGATGAAGAGAGTACAGATAAGACGCTGCTTCCATGCGCTGCTGCTGTATCGTTGCTGCAGAAGCTTGTTATCCGCACCCTCTGAAGGCAGGGGACCTAATTAATTTAAGTTGTACTTAGTTGCTATGATCATTTTTTATTGTCGACAGCCTTAGCTATTTGAAAGCTTTGGGCTTTGCTGTTCTTTTACAAACATTTGTAGCAGTTTTTTGCCACTCCGTTGCTCACAGCTTTCAATGGACTGGTGGAGCAGATCCTTAGGTGGCAGAAGTCAGTATAGTTTTTACTAAATCGGTGAAGCTGTAGTGACTTATGCTAGCTGAGTATCTGTCTTTTTTTTAACATTAGACTGGATGAAAAACCTCCTGGGGTATCTCAAGCATGCACTTGATTCCGTTTCTTTTTGAGTAAAGTCTTTGAGTTACATCCCCTTTTAGACACAAATTTCACTCCCAAATTATGTTGGCATTAGTATATTCCTTACTGGCTGAGTTTAGGCAAATCCAGATGGATTTTTTTTTTCCCTATTAGCCTTTTTTTTAATCAGAATGGCAAATTCTCTCCAGTGACTGACTGCTCCTGCTGTAACAGTGACATTCATGCTCTATAGTGTAAAGGACTGAAAAAACCCCCATAGCTGTGTTGTAAGCTCTTGGTAGGGATCATCAAAATACAAAGGTATCAGACTGTGCACCATGCCTGTGCAAAGGAAAATGGAGAAGATACTAGTGTTGTTGAAGTCTTTCTTAACTGTACCTTTATCCTAGAGCAGGGGGAAGGTATAGAGGTAAAGGGGTTGTTGATGACACTCGCAGGATGCCTCATGCCTGCGTGGTCCTGGCTCTCCACAGGCCCTGGTGGTGCACTGGGGGTGTTTAGAAGGAGGAAAAGGGAGATGGCAGCCATGGTGGCTTGAAAAGGGCAAAGGGCTCCCAGCAGGAAGCACCAAGAAAGCTTTTTTGGTAGCTGGTTGTTTTGGGCTTCTTGCTGTCTTTATCCTAACAGCTGTGCATACTGTCAGAAGCTAACAGCAACAGGCTAATAGCCTCAGTAACTCCATTGTTTTCCATTCATGTCTCATCCTTTTTCACTACATCTCCACATACAGTAACATGGACTTGAAATACTACAAGACTTTCCAAACTTGACTGGAGGTGGCTCTGAGAAGCTTGAACTGACTCTGAAGTTGGTCCTGCTTTAAGCAGGGCATGGAAATGACAACCTCCAGAGGTCCCCTCTAACCTACACCGCTCCATTTCAATGGGATGCCAAAGACTTCACAGCCAACAAAGGAGCAGCAGTTTTCCTTCCACTCTGCAGAACTTCACTAAAATATAAAGAATATTGGTCTGTTAGATACTCATCTGACTTGTGAAGTTCTGAAAAAACTACCCTGCCTCTTCTGCGCAGTCAGGAGCCCTGCAAAGTCTACTTTCCCTTTCATTTTGATGTTGAGGTCCTAAAGGGTCCTCAAAGTCTACTTTCCCTTTCATTTTGATGTTGAGGTCCTAAAGGGCATACAGGGTCTGTGCCTCGATGGCACCGGACTCGAGTCCAGTTTGGAGGGGGTCAGGTTTAGGAGCAGGTCTGGGCTGGGTGGCTGCTGAAGCATGGTGCTGTCTCCAGACAGCACAGCAGCCGCCGAGTTGGGAGTGTGGCAGAAGACGTGTGGCACACATGATGCTTCTACCAGGGACCAGCAGCTCGTCTGAGCTGTCAAACAGGACCCATCTGCTAGTCTGTTCTTCCTTGCCAGGTCACCTATATGACTATAATGTCCCCGACTGTTGTACTGATGAACTACATGAACCTGGTTAGTTCCTGCGTCTCAGGAGACCTGGCTTTAAAAATAATTGCTTTCAGTCTGAAGTCTTACAAAACAAAATACTTCAGAATTTCCATGAAACTAATGAAAAGCTACCCTACAACTTAAAAATCACAGTGTCTTACTATCATAAGACTGAAAAGCCTTATGTTATCCTTTTTTAGAATGCTAAGCTTCAGTGGACTATGAATTGGGTTTTTTTTTACCATCTACTCAGTGCTAGCATCTTGATGAAATAAGATTTTATAAAGCAGAAATGTTTGGCTGAAATGTGCTAATGGGCAGCAGTGGTCATAATCTGTAAGGCACAAGAAAATATCACCCAGAGAATGTGTTTAGAGGTTTCATCCTATCAGCCACCTATAATTTGCTAAACCCCAGGAGCCATCTTGTGTTGAGGCACCTCAGCTGATCAAAGAGGGAGAAAGCTTTCATATTATTTTTATAATGTTTTTACTTTCCCCTTTCTTAACATTTTCTTAAATTTCAAAAAGTGAAATTCTCCTTCAATGAAAAAGTGTCCCAGATCTGCCAACTTTAACTTTATGATGCAAGTTTAGGTAAACACATTTCACAGATATTCTAACACTGTAGTCATCACAGCTTTCTGGTAGTTCACTTGTTTCTGCTTATTTCAGAACAACCCTTACTTCCTTAATTTCTCCAATAATTGCCAGATTTCATTTTGAGAGAGTGTAAAAGACACATTCTGTATCTTCATGTAACAAAGCAAGTATATGTCATTCATATCCTTCTGCCTACCTCATATATGAGATAACTGCTCTGGACCTATAGGATATCTACTTTCACACTATAATTTTTCCTTTAGTTTCTACCAAGCAAGTTGGTTTGCATGGTACTGCATGTTATCTCAGCTGTTTGAAATAGTATCATGTTGAAACTTGGCATAGAATTTGCCCTTGGAATCACATTAAAAAAAAAAAAAAGAAGAGAGTATTGCTTTGATCCCTGTGGACAAACTTGATATATTGCCTGAGGGTGGATTAACATTCTCATGTTCAAATTTGAGATCCGCCCCCTACTCCTCCAGACTCCAAAGAGCTTTGTGGCCTTCTGATATTCTGAAAGACAGTTCTGATATGGGATGGGCAATGTAATATTTGAACGGCATGATCTCTTCCTATGTAGTGGTGGTAACTAGCACCTAGCGAAAGCAGAGCTTTGTTTTACTGATTGTTTTGCAGAAGCATCCAGCATTTCGGATTAGTCCAAATTACCTCTGAACTTACTAGGGCTGCAAAATTAGCCTAGATAATATTGCAAGAATAAATTGCCCTTAATGTTTCCAGTAATTTCTGGTTAGGCTTGAATGACTCCGTTAAGTGGTTTTCTCTGAGCACTGTCTTGAAACTCCCAAATCAAAGGCATATGAAAATGAGTAATAATTTATTACAATAATAAAACTGGGTAACTGCTGACTGCGTCTGACAGTGTTGTGCATCCACAAACAGTCCTCATCCCTGGAGGTAGCTTAGGTTGTTGGAGCACATGTCTTCTGCCTGGGGAGGAGATGGGAGCAGCACTATCATCTGCCAGAAGGTGGCCAACCCATATCCTTACTCACCAGTAAAGGGGCAGTGACACTGCATAACAGCTTTCTCATACTGATACTGACTTTATTTTGATATATCTGAATTTTGTATCTCTTCCTGTGTGAAGGCTTTGACGAATTTATTTATATTGACTTCTCTGAAAAGACAGTGGGTTTCTACTTACCTACCAGGTTTCAGAGGGATTGCCTGTGACAGAAAACGCACATACTCATGGTCTGTACAGTGCTTTGAAAGCAAATAGAAGCAGGGCCAGATTTTGATCCTGCTTGCAAAATGGAAATAAAAGAACCGGCGATGTACAGCTGGCTTATCTGAGGACTGGTGCCTGAACCCATATTGACAGTTCAGTAATGAATCGAATGATCTTTGGCAGTCAGCAAGTTTAATGCCATTGGTGGTCCCTTGCTACAGCTCTGAGGTGCACATGCTTGGGTTGCAGGGGAACCTGCCTGTGCCCCATCATGGGCATCACCCCGGGGACTGCTGGTTAGCATCACTAGAATAATGCAGATTTTTCTCTTGTGCAAATGAGAGTCAAATTTGGCCTCTAGGATTAGACTTATTGAGAGTGCCAACCCAACTCTTCAAGTATTTGTGAAAATATAGATTGCAAAGATTTTCCAAGGTGACTGGGGAGTTCTCCATGGAAGTTCTCTGCAAGTTTTTCCAGATGAAGGAAATTTTGGATCTTGGCTTTTGCAAAGTTTTGTCCCTAACTGTATGGTCGCACTTTGTCCTGACGTCCTGATCTCAGAACACAAATCTCTCCAGGTCCTTGGTGAGGTGGTAGTAGGGACCATAATGATCAAAATTCATGCTCTGTTTGAGCTTTCTTATGCTTGGCAGCTGCTTTCAGGCCTCATTTTAGTCACTTTTTGTAGAGGTCTCTGGAGTTGTTTTCAGCCAGATTTATTTTTGGATGAAGGCAAGATTTTCTTTTTAGAAGTATTTTTGATGAAATAAATGATGGAAAGGAACTAAAAAGCTGTAATTCAGTCAAGATATTCGCTTATGGCATAGCCTGTGATAGCAGCTTGATGGAATTAAGGTTTTTCTGTTCAGTCCAGAAGCAGGTATTTTTATGTCAAGCATAAAATAATAATTCTTTTTCTTTTCTTTTTAGTAATGACAAGAGGATTTACATATTTTTTCAAATAAATATAATGTAGAAAATAATTTGTTTCTAAATACAGATGAAAAAATAGCATACTCTTACTTCAGACATGGAATACATAGTTTTATTATTTATATTCTTTTGGTTTTGTGTTAGTGGTTTTGGCAGTACATCTGAAAATGAAATGTTATGAAGAAAACTAAAATCAGAGATCCTTTAAAACTTTATTTATAATGGCAGGATACAAACAATTATTGTGATTGGAGGAATGCAGTTGCTATATCAGAGATGATCTGGCTGGAAACATCTGACCCATCTTTGGTAAGGAGAGTAGGAATAAAGCTCTGGCCAACTGTCATTAACCATCACCGAGCCATTTTATGGTAGTTGTGTTCCTCCACTGCTCTGGGGACACTTGCAATTTGTGAATGCCTTTCTGCTCCTGCACAGATAGTCATTTTATTTAAAGCACAGCTGGTGCAGGGCTCTTCAGCAGCTCAGGAAAAATTTGATTTTGCTGTCCCAATGTGTGTAGGCTGGCCAACTTCGTCTGGGCAGAAGGTCTGCAGACCTGCATGTGCTGCTGTGGTTGGGGTGCTGGGCTGGCAGTGCGCGAGGTGCTGCTCCTCACTGAGGCCCATGCTCCCTCTTAACTTGCTCTCCTGTTCCTTCCCTGGGCGGCCAGCACTCTGGTGTGGAAAAAATGCCTGCTTCCCTCACCCCAGCGAGCTGCTGCCTGTAGGAGTTGGCTGCTTTGTGCATGCACCGTCAATCCTGCTATAAAATCACATCTGGCATGATTTCTCTATTACAGTAGATACCCACTAGCTTGGATCTGTTTACGAATACTTGGTAGTTCCGTCTCCTAACCTTAGATGATCAGCCATTGGGTTTGGCTTGCAAGCCCCCAGATAAATGCTTCAAGATACAGTGAAAAGAAAGCACAGAGGCCTACCCTATAATTAGGAATGGATTGAAGAGGAGATCCAGTTCCATCTTCCTGACACCAGCTTTATACTTAATAAAGATTCACCAGAGGCCCACAGATATTGAATTCCCGAGGTAAAGTTTTGTATGGGCCAGTACATTAGTAAACTAGAATAAATCAACNCTTGCTCTCCTGTTCCTTCCCTGGGCGGCCAGCACTCTGGTGTGGAAAAAATGCCTGCTTCCCTCACCCCAGCGAGCTGCTGCCTGTAGGAGTTGGCTGCTTTGTGCATGCACCGTCAATCCTGCTATAAAATCACATCTGGCATGATTTCTCTATTACAGTAGATACCCACTAGCTTGGATCTGTTTACGAATACTTGGTAGTTCCGTCTCCTAACCTTAGATGATCAGCCATTGGGTTTGGCTTGCAAGCCCCCAGATAAATGCTTCAAGATACAGTGAAAAGAAAGCACAGAGGCCTACCCTATAATTAGGAATGGATTGAAGAGGAGATCCAGTTCCATCTTCCTGACACCAGCTTTATACTTAATAAAGATTCACCAGAGGCCCACAGATATTGAATTCCCGAGGTAAAGTTTTGTATGGGCCAGTACATTAGTAAACTAGAATAAATCAACAAATAGTAAAGTATGATATGGATTACATTTCATTTTTGCTGCTGGAATGTTAAATTTCTTCAGTTAATCCTTTGGTTTGCCTTTCCATGTCATTAAGTTTCTGCATTTACTCTATTGCCTCTGTGTCTTGTACCTCGTGTCCTAGATAATCCTGACAATGTGGCTAATTGCTTTTTAATTTTGATAGATGATAGATTATGTCAATCTGTTGCATATGGAAACAACTGGTTTCTTCTATCTCCCATGCTTTCTGAACAAATAGATTTTGGATGGAGTGGGCAGCTAGCTTGTATCCAGCAGGACTGCACAGTTGATACTGCTGGGGTACAATATCCATTAAAGAATGGTTACACTCACTGCTGCTCATCAAAATGTTGTGAGTAACTGAAATCCCTTCGCTTCGTTACACCTGGGCAGATGAATAGATGAGAAAATTGCTGTTGGAAACTTCCTGAAGTCATGGTCAAATTAGACGTATTTCAGTAAGAACACACATTCTCAGTTTAATCCAACCCACAGACAGCTAGCCAGTCTCGGTGGATTTGGCAGAAAAGCCCCACTCTTGTGGCCATTTCTGGACCAGCCTACCAGATGGAAAGCAACAGTGCCAAACCTTAGATTACGTTGATTCTGCAGTTGTCCTGATGGCAACACAAAGCTGGTTTTGGAATGGAACTACCAACCTGCCAGCCTCACCTCTGTGCCTGGGAAGATCATGGAACACATTCCCCTAGAAGCTATGAGAAAGCACATGGAGCATAGGGAGGCGATTCAAGACAGCCAGCATGGCTTCCCCAAGGGCAAGTCTTGGCTGACCAACCTAGTGGCCT
This sequence comes from Balaeniceps rex, assembly GCA_013401315.1. NCBI lineage: Eukaryota > Metazoa > Chordata > Aves > Pelecaniformes > Balaenicipitidae > Balaeniceps > Balaeniceps rex. The sequence goes on along the minus strand of VYZW01057701.1, from coordinate 10,236 downwards.
GCTGTGATGGACTGACTACATCAGTGGACAAGGGAAGAGCTACAGATGCCATCTATCTGAACTTCTGTAAGGTGTCCCACAACGTCCTTTTCTCTAAATTGGAGAGATATGGATTTGATGGATGGCCTGTTTGGTGGATAAGAAACTGGTTGGATGGTCGCATCCAGAGGGTAGTGGTCAACAGCTCAATGTCTGGATGGAGATCAGTGATGAGTGGTGTCCCTAAGTGGTCTATATTGGGACCAGTACTGTTTAAGTATCTTCATCAATGTCATCATAAACAGTGGGATCAAGTGAACCCTCAGCAAATTTGCAGATGACACCAAGCTGAGTGATGCAGTTGACATACCTGAGGGATGTGATGCCATTCAGAAGGTTGTGGACAAGCTTGAGAAGCGGGCCCATGTGAACCTCACGAGGTTCAATAAGGTCAAGTGCAAGGTCCTGCACCCAGGTCGGGGCAGGCCCCGATATCAATACAGGCTGCAAGTGAAGGGATTGAGAGCAGTCCTGCAGAGATGGACTTTGGGGTACTGGTAGATGAAAAGCTGGACATGAGCCAGCAATGTGAGCTCGCAGCCCAGAAAGCCAACTGTATACCGGGCTGCATCAAAAGAAGCGTGGCCGAGGGAAGTAATTTTGCCCCTCTACTCTGCTCTGGTGAGACCCCACCTGGCATACTGCATCCAGCTGTGGAGTCCTCAGCATAGGAAAGACATGGGCTGAGGAGGAGGGCCACAAAAATGATCCGAGGGATGGAACACCTCTCCTATAAGGAAAGGCTGAGAGTTGGGGTTGTTCAGCCTGGAGAAGAGAAAGCTCTGGGGAGACCTTGTTGTGGCCTTTCAGTACTTAAAGGGAGCTTATAAGAAAGATGGAGACAGAATTTTTAGCAGGGCCTGTAGCGATAGAACAAGGGGTAATGGTTTTCAACTAAAGGAGGGTAGATTTAGGCTAGATATAAGGAAGACATTTTTTACAATGAGGGTGGTGAAACACTGGACCAGGTTGCTCAAAGAGGTTGTAGATGTAGTCCAGCTCCATCCCTGGAAATATTTAAGGTCAGGTGGGATGGGGCTCTGAGCAACCTGATCTAGTTGAAGGTGTCCCTGCTCATTGTAGGGGGTTTGGATTAGATGACCTTTAAAAATCCCTTCCAACCCAAACCATTCTATGATTCTATGATGGGGGAAAGGGTTCAGAGACACTCCAGGTTGCATATTGTACTGGTCAGACCTGTAGCCCACAAGGAGCCACACTGTGACCCTGATCCTTCCCCTGCCTCAGAATGAGGTGTAAAAGCAACACTGATGTTAGATAGGCGAAATCCCATTCCATGCAGAAAAAGCTCCTTATGTGACAAACAGAAGGCTTTCCATTGCTGGCGTATCAGGATTAAGACTGCGGCATGTTAAAATTAATTCAAACAATTCTAACAATCTTTATATCCATAAACCAGTTATTTGTTGTTGTGTAAGTTTTATAAATTTTAGCTCACTTTAAAGACTATTCTCTGCAAGATAAAACATACAAACTATATTGTTGGTTTATCGGCACCTATTTTTGGTGCTGGTTGAATGACAAAATAAGTCTTCTCCAAAGAATTTTGGTATATTTTACTTAAAAAAATAGATCAAAAGTGGAGTTTTTCATTACAAGCTCATTTTCAAATGTCTGAACAATATACAGGGAATAATTTATTTAATTAGTTACTTCTACCAAATGGCCAGTAATAAATACCTGAAAAAAGTCCATTATTTGCATGGTGTTATGCAACCCATACCTTATGCAGCATAGCAGAGTTAAAAGGCAAGATAAATTCTATTTGATATATGGCACCCTTTGCTTAAGTCAGTTCATATCAATAGGCTCCACTCACCTGTTTTCATGAATATGGGGGATTTTTCTTATTCAGGCAAGCTTCAGGCAAACAGCTTCAGGCAAACCATTTTCCTCTTTCTTTTGAAAATCTATATCCCTTGTTTTATACTTACTTTTCGAAATCCCTTGGTTCCCTTCCAACTCACAGATGGGCACAAAGCATCTTGGCTTTCTACCTCCTCCTTTGCTATTGCTTAAGAATGTTATCCTCATTGCATTCTAATTAATGAGGATATCGCTGGCAGGGGAACAGATAGCAGAACTGGAGTTAAAGTAGTCTTTCGCATCAAACTCTGAGCGTTAATAGATGTAAATAGATTGATGAATATTCTTAAAACTGTTATGCCAGTGAAAAGCTTGCTGCCTCTCTCCTGGTGGAGTTGTTACGTGTCCATCAAATCAATCTAGGTAGCCGATGTGATTTGAAGTCCTTTGGCAGGTACAAAGTGAATTAGGGAATATTTGCACATGCACACCTTAGACAGTAGAAATGGGAGAGGAGGAGGAACCTCCGGCAAAGGGGTTAGTGGTAATCTGCGGGTTACCCCTGACGTGTTGGGTGCTCTAAAGAGGAATTCAGTGTTAATGAAGATTTCACAGGGCACTGAGGTGCTGTTGAGGGGGATTAGCAAAGTGTAGGCCCGAGTTTACTACTTTGGATCCACCATGAGGCACAAAGTTTTGGCTGTCCTTTTTCAGCCATCTGTGCTCATGTATTAACCCCTGGAGAGGCTTGCAGCTGCTATAATTTATTTTACCATTCATCATGAAAAAAATTCCAATTCTCAGAAGCTATAGGGGAAGATAGAAGACAGAGCTTATATTGCTGTCAGTTTAAGATAATTTTCTGTTGTCTTTCTATATAAGTTACAGAAAAGGTATGTTGTCTTTTTTAAAAGATCATGGAACTGGAGAAAGTCAAACCATCCATTTAAAACAGGGGCAGGTATACTAGGTAGAGAGTGCATCTGAAGAGGCTGGAGACCCCAAAATAATTTACCTTGGGAGGCTGATGGTGTTTTTTTCTTTCTCAACCCATTCATACATTTGCTTTCGCCCCTTCTAATGGCTTAATTTTTTCCCTCTTTCTCCCTTCCCCAGTCCCCTAGAGACAGCTCTTTCAGATGCAATTTGTGTTTACAGCCAGTTGCTATTAACACACCATAGGAACAAAAATACAAGCTTTCAATGAGGTCTGTCTAGCTTCTGCAGTAAAGAACTGCTTGAAAGTAGGCTTTCTGGAGGGGTATGTTGGCCTGACAGGGAAGAATCCTATTTAAACTGTCATTTTCTCTGTCAGGATGTTGCTTCTTTTCCCTTTTTCTCTCCCCAAGTGATTCTGTACCTTTTTTTTTTCCTTTCTTCCCAGCTGTCTGAGTTTGACACAGCATTAAAAGCATTTGCTCTTTGTCTATAGCAATAAACATCAGCAAAATTGCCACAAATGCTCCTGTGATACATTGTCATTAAATACAGCAGCACCTTTTTGGATGTGGGAGGGAGGATGGCTACAGCTCTCATCTGAGCCAAGGATAAGCCAATTTGCTTGCGCAGAAGCAAGATGAGGGACCAGATTTGCTCAGCTGTGTTTATCCTCCCGCCCACACATGTGCCCATACAAGCATCCCACCAGCCGAACATCAGGCTAATCAAAACAGCATAAAGCTGGCCAAATCCCAAACCAGCTGCGACGAGGCTTGTCACGCTTATACCAATATTGTTGTTGTTTTTTCAATTTGTAAAATTAGCCTCTGCTGATGGCCCGGCCTGCAGCTGCCTCTCCTCCAGCTTCTCTGCAGCTCCCGTGCCTCTGGGCCGTCCCATGTGAGATAGCTGTGCACTCCCGCCCCGGGGTCCCCTGCGGCCCCCCGTGGGACCCAGGGCTCTGAAGGTGGTGGGTTCCTACCCCGCCTCCTGCCACTGGGGTCTGCTCTTTGAGCTGCAAATGAATTCAAGAACCTCCCCGGGAACAGAAAGGCTTTTCAGCTGATCAAATGGCTGGAAAGGAAAACATAACCATATGCTGCTGTGTGAGCTTATTGTGGCTACGCAGGTCCCTTTGTTAAAATTTCTGTGCCCTGTCTGGCTCCAGCTCGGGGGACGGAGGGGTTTTACCCAATCAACCCCGATCCTTGTAGCCCTGCAGGGCTTGGCAGTGGCTGCTATGGGACCCTCCACCTAACCTGTGGGCATCTCTGTCCTCCCCTCTCGTGCAGTGTCATCCTGATGGGCTGCTACTGGATTCTCCCGCTACTAGAAAAAAAATAGTATTGCTTGATGCTCCTGTGTTGATTTTTGGTGAACTAACTGGGCCTATGGAGTTCAAAGATGATGGTATGACTTATCCTCTTGCTATGAGAAACAGGGAGCACCGTTTGGGGTTTTGAGTACAGAGGCCAATTTGCTCTGCTGTGGCAAGCACACTTCAAAACTCATGTCAGCCTTTTGAAATGTGTTGATTGGTTTACAGAGGAAAAAAAAGAGTGAGAAGTGGAAAATATGGCATGCTGACATGGGAACCAGGTGGTGTCCAAAGTGGCTTAATCAGAACCTGTGAACGTCCCTCCCTCGGGCAGGGCTGTTGCATGCAGCATGTGGTCTGTCTGCTGGTCTTTTGGAGTGGGAAAGAAGGTGCCAGTCTTCAACCCACCTGCTGTCAGGACCACTACACACTGCAGTCCCTGCTCTGGCTTTTGACAGAAGGGAGAGAAGTGTGAATGGGGAGAAATCTCACTCTCCTGGTGCTTCCAGGATGAGAGGTGCTGCTTGTTCATGCTGTCTCCTCCAGACAGGTGGATTGGGTTGCCCATCGTGGCCAGGTGTTCAGGTCCTGGTGCTTAGCTCTGCTATGCACATGGCATCGGCCTTGTCCGGTCAGTCTTCACAGGCTGGGTGGTGCCCAGGGAAATAATTGCAACATGCTGTGATCTCAGGGTATGCTGAAAAGCAGAAAAAAAAGTCAGGAGAGAAGGAAGGTGGAGGGGGAAGGTACCTGGAGGGGGCTGTGGCAGGGCCTCTGCTGGCTCAGATGTGATGGCATGGCGCCCTGTGTGCCTGCCAGCGGTTTGACCTGATCCTGGTGAGCCTCTGCAGCATCCTGGCTCACCAAAGAGCAAGGTCTGCATGGCTTACTAGCCTTTCAACGTGGCATCTTACAGTGCTGCTGCACACTTGAAGTCTTAGAGGAAAGGAGAAAGGTGTGTAGTAGCAATAGGGGCTAATGCCATAAACATAAGCACTGAAATAAGTGATTAATCTAAATGATTGCCCGACTTCTGGCTTCTGTGTACCTAGCACAGCTGCTGGTGAGCATTGCAGCCCCTTCCCTCTCTTCCACATCTCTCCACACCTGTCTCCCACCTGTTTCCCACTGCTGAACTCCCAGCTAGCCCTGTGAATAGACCTCAACCATTACCCCATGGAGGCAACATGAAATTATGCCCAATGCTTCCCTGTCCCCAAAGCCTCAGCCATTAAATATCACCAAAGGAAAGCACTTTCTGACCCCCTGTACACTCCAGTACAGTTCCAGCACGTGGGGCTATTCTGGTCAAGGGTCTGGGCTCCTCACCTGTTTAACCTGTATAAGAAGTGAGAGGGTACAGTAAAAAATAATTTATTCCCCCCCGTTTGATCTCGTGCTGATTTTACACTAGAATGACTGTGCTTCCTCAATGCTACTCTTCGTGCGAGGTTAATTGGTGCATATAAAACAAGCATGATGATCCTTCACTTAAAAGCACACTTGGGACCTTGCTAATTGCCCTGGAGGTTTGGCCAGGTTTCATCTATGTGCTCCTGGTTTGCATCTGATTTTTATTTCAGACACATGCCGCAGAACTCTGGAAGCTGCTTAGAAAGTGGCCTTTAATAAAACCATCCATCTAATATATACCTCATTCTGGAGAGATCCGATTGAAAATATTTCTTCTCTTCCCATGATTTTGTTTGTTTATCTTTAAAAATATATTTTTTAATCCTATTTTTCTACTTTCGAATTATCATGTGAACTGGATCTGTTGAAACTTTTTCCTTTTCCCTTTTCCTTTTCTACTCCCATTTTATGTGGGTGGTGGTAGTGCTCCGTGGTGCTGCTGATAGCCCTGCCAGCGAGTCCCACCATCTGAGGGTGCCCTGGCCATGCACTGCTTCCCATCGCTCTACCAAGGTTGGTGATGGGCTTTCCCCTCAGCAGCTCTTTAGGAGAAGGGTTAAATTGGCAGGTAGGGCAGGACCTCCTTGGTGATGGTCTCAAAACTGCTTTTGTGACCTGCCTCTGAGAGATTTGTGAAGGTAAGCCCTCACCTGTGGTTGCACCAGGACTTACTCAAGTCACCATGTAATAAAACCACTACTAAAAATCCCACTCTTGTTGATGGGCTTGGATTACTCTTTCATTTGTAGATCTGGGCCCAGAGATGCAATATGTCTGTATGCTGCCACTGGTCCTGAGGTGGGGTGGGAGGGCCTCAGTCTCCCCTTCCAGCTATGCTGTCCTCATCTCGTCTGGTGAAGATGATGTGGAGAGTAAGGCCAAGGCTCGCTCATGCCTTTTTGCTGACCATGCAGTCTGCCGCCCTCAACAGATGTCTCAGCCTCTGTTGCCTGCAGCTGGCTCCCTGGAGGCTTGATCCTCAGCAGGGATCTTCTCTGCAGGACGGGAGATAGTATCTCCTGTTGTCCATGGATTCAGTTAGTGCTGAACTTCAAACCTGTTTTTCAAAAATATGTTTGGATGTACTTAACTTATTTTTATTCTTCCTCTGATTTTTTAAAATACTCATTCTTTAGCTATATATAGCAAAGGATAGTCTGCATAGTCAGAACAGCATACTTTGCTGAGAAAGCTTGCTCTTAGGTTATTTATAGAATTAGAGTTCTTAGCATCGCTTGCTCTCTTTGTACAAAGCTAGGGCACACTGGGATGAAAACGTGACTTTATCCTTTGAGTATGCAGACTGGTCATTTTTTTAACAGCGCTTGTGTTCCAAATGGACAAATTGTAATTTGCAGCTACAAATTTCTCAGTTCCTTGCATCTGGTTGGGTTGGTGTGATAAATGCATGCACAGTTCAGGGGGCTTCTGTTAAATCTTGTAGTGGTTGCGCATGTCCCCCATTAATATCATTATACTACTGCTTTATGATCTCTTCTGAGGCACAGAGTTATTAGGATTTTCAAACAATCAGGCTTTGTAGCCTTTTGGGTTGTGAAGGCAACATGACCTATCAATATGCAACACAGTTATAAAACAAGGGCTACAGGTGATTTGATCATGCATCTAAACAATGTATTTTCATTAAAATTAATATTAGCATAGATGTCATGTAATTGATTAAAACTAATAGTTATTTTCATTAAAATATCCACCTACTATGAATAGGCTGTAATCCCCCCACGGCTCTTGCCAGATGACAGAAGCTTGAAGTATCTCCTATCTGTCTGCTAGCCTTCCCCTCCTCCCAAGTCTTCTTTCCCAATTTCTACAGCACCAGTCTTCAAGACTTACCATTAAAAATCTTCCAGCCCCTTAAAATAATAAAGGCCAATGGGCATAGCACAAAATTAATTTTTATATCAAATGAAAAGACCTTAGGAACAATGAACTTCAGTCTGTCATTCACATTATGTTTTATTCAAAGAGAAATGTCCAAATTTTCACTTACATGAGAAGGCCAGCAACATCTGCAAGAAAAAATGTTGCATGGAAATCTGGTTGCTCCAGGTTTTAGGTCAGTCTTAGTGTATTGTACACAAGCCCATTATTAAAAAGGGTTTAATAATCCATTGTGAAAGGGAGCTTAGGTTCATTACATAGACAAGCTCAATGCATCCTTTTCCTGAAAATTGGGTCAACAGTGATAGCACGTATCATTAAAAGTATCGTGCACCATAGGCTGACTTACTTTTCTATGAAAATTTAAAATTAATGTTAAATACAGTCAGCAGGTAAAGCAAATAAGCCCATTGGACAAAAAAATAGCTTCCAAAACCTTTCATCCAGAGGCAATTAAATCCTCTTATGACAAGACACTGCAGAACTCCCCACAACAACTGGTATCTGCCCTAGGAACTGGAGCAGTCATCAACACTCTTGGCAATTGCACAACACACCTACTTGTATATGAAAAGCTTTCTGTAAAATTAATAGCCCACATTAATTCCTGGTGTGACTCCAACTGAAATCAATGATGTTACACCACTGATGAATATGGACAAAATGTTTTAATAATTACCTACTAAGCAGCAGATTAGTGAAAATCACTTTGCACAGCAGGCAAATCCAGTCAGTGGAATGTGGCTAGAAATTGTTGCTGAAGGAGAGAGGATTTGAGGAAAGGTGGAAAGAGTGGAGACAAGAGAAAGAACAAAGAAGTTTTTTGTTTTACATGGGCAGAGTGAGGTTTTCCAGGTTTTTTTTGTCTGACCAAAGGAACAGATGCAAAGCTATAAAAAAGAAGAACTGATGCAAAGATATAGAAATGGGAAAACTTTATTGTTCCAAAGTGGTTGGAGGAAAGCAAGTAAACCCTATAGGTCCTAAATCAGCAATGCACAAATTTTGCTTACCTACACTTGGGGTTAGTGGTACCACTCTTCAGGAAGGTTGAGAGAGGAAGAGTGGAGAATGTGTAAAGAGGAAAGAAAGTGCACAGCAATTAAATCACCATTTTTTAACATGAATTAATAACTTGGCTATTGGCCTTGAGTTCTCAGACAGTGCATCTGGAGAAGCATGTATGTGGGAGAAATGCATGGGCTCAGTTTTCCCTAATACATGTTCAGAGCTAAGTCCACTGGGCTTATAGTTCTCTTTGATGAGAGGAAATGAAGGTGGCTGTGGTGCTGGGCCTTTCTGAGGGCCCTAGGATCTCTCTCGGCCAATTACTTCTTCTAGGGAGTAATTCAGCCTTTTGCAGTACATGGACTGTAGCACGGTGGTCCGTGGCAGGTTGGCAGGTAACCTTTCCCTGGCCCTAAACCTCCCACAATGCATCTCCTGCATGCAGCTCTCTCCAAGTGGTCTGTGTTTCCCCTTGCTGTGTCCTCCATCTGCTCCCTGTGGAGACAGCCCACTGTTGGATTTATCCTGATTTCCCTGCAGCACCAAGAGAGTGCTTGAGAGTAAAAGAAGGCAAAAATTGTTTTTCAGTGAGATCTGAAGTCAGGCTTCATTTACAGGACTGAAAACAGCTAAAATAAAATGTAAACTGCGATTTTTATCTAAGCCTAGACATTAAATGTCTTCCCATTTCCTCAGCCTCTCCTCAGAGACACCTTAGAAGTGTCCCAGCTCCTGCAGTCGCGGTCCAGACTTGCCCACCATGGTGCTCCTTTTCTGTCTTCAAGGCAGACCTGGAAAGCAGTCACCAGGGATGAGGGAGGAGAGCCTCCTCCACTCCTCCTTTCCTCCCCTTGGCTTCCACCAGCTGCTGAAGCACACCCAAGGAGCGGGTGGCCTATCTGTGTGGTCATCATCACTGTGATTATCTTTATCATTCAAAGGGCTTCCAGGTTTCTTCTGCACCACTTATGTGGTCCCCGTTTCCTCCCAGGAAGTCTCTGCATGCAGCCCCAGCTGCTCCTCCCTGCCCAGACCAGGCATCTGGTGAGGCTCATCAGTGCTGTGGTGGCTGTGTCCCTGGGAAGCCCACATGTGTCACCTCAGTGGCACAGGCATCAGGCTGCATGCTAGGGTGCCTAATCTATCTGCATCTCTACCCCACCTATGCACTTTGAAGGATTTTTCTGTCACAGAAACTTGCAGGCTTTAAAACTGAGTAAACGTGATCTTTCAGTTTTTACATTTTCAGCTATTACATTTTGGGCTCTTAGACATGGTCACATTATGTTTGAATCATGCTGGTAACTACAGATGAGGGAACTAAACAATTGTTCATCTGCCAGCAGTGGCTTTTCTTACAACATACCAACTGCTTCCAACTTTATAGAAGATTAAAGTAACTACTTGTACATTTTTTGTGGTTAGGAAACCCCTTCCTATTCACTTAAAGTCATTGCCAAATCTTGAAATAGTTGTATTTGTGGAGACTTGAAATGTCTAATTTCACTCTAACAAGCAGATCCAGACTTTTCACCAATGTGCCTAAAACAACATGCTTCATTTTAGGGAGTGTAACAAAAGTAAACAGCTTTAGAAAATTAAATTGTTCCTTTGCTGAAAGCTTTCTGTAAAGGGGACATGGCAGGAAGTCACGGGGTAGATAATGAATAACATATTGTTATTCATATTTATTGTTAAATATGTCAAAATATGTTAAATATGTTAAAATAACATATTTATTGTTAAAAAATAACATATTGTCCTGGTTTCAGCTGGGTTAGAGTTACTTT
>VYZW01057699.1:2705-20593 GCA_013401315.1 Balaeniceps rex | reverse complement strand
GTGCTTAGTTGCCAACTGGGGCTAAACCACGACACTGTGTGAAGATTAACAGGCACTGGAAATAAATGGACATTATTGTAGCAGTAAGTCAGTTTGATTTTTAATGTCTGTTTCTGTATAGTCCTCCTGCAGAAATGTTTGTTCCTTTGAAGCTGGCATGCTTTTCAAGGGACAATTAGTAAAGTTGTTTGCAACCCTCACCCTTCTCTGGAGAACAAAACAGCTCATCCAGTTTCACAGATGTGCCACCCTATTCCTGCACTGAAATGTCAGATCTTTTGGGACAGCACACCCCATGGTTTGAGGCACGCAGTAATTTAAATTTAGATCAAGTCAACAGGAAAAGCTTCCTGTCACAGTGCACTCCATTAGTTGAAGGGAAATGATAGAAGACTCATTGTTAAATAGATAAAAAATTCAACTTTAAAACATTTGATGAGTGTAAATGGCTCAGTAGGGAAAAAACCCTTGTAATTAATAAATTCTCTTTTTCCATCTCTAGATTGTCTGAATACGTTTGTAATAACTGATTACAGGAGGGATTCAAGACAGATTACAGGAAAGATTTAAAACCAAGCCTTTTGGCAACCTGTGTTACATCAGTTCAGACACTACAGCTCTTGCAATGGAAATCCCAATGGAAATTTAATTTAATCCAGTGTTTGTTTTTAATATTTGGTTTGCACAATGCTAGAATTTAGTCAAAATTATTTTTCTGTATCTGAGTTTGTAATAAAGCAAACACAAAATATTCTCTTACTGACCTGCTGTGAAGACAAGCAGACAAAATTACAGTTACAGAAAGTAGTTTTGAAATAGGGTTGGAAGAGGCACTGAAGGACCATTTACTCTATCTACTTACAAATTCTTACTTTTACTTTAACATTTAAAACAAGATGTCTACAAGGTACTGTGTTTGGATAAGGACCAGAACTTTTCCTACATTCAAGAGACCTTTGAATATGGGCCTCTCTGTTTTATCCATTTCTTTTAGCTGACAGTTAGGTGAAAATGCAAAGACTATTCCTTCTACTAAATGGTTATGTTATGGTCCATTTAAAGAAGTCCAACCATGAAAATCACTCTGGATACCAAGTAAAATTGACAAGAAGCTGACTTTTAAAAAGCAGTAACGTGCAAACTAAATTGTTTTCCAGTGGGATTGCAATATCTTTAATGCTTCCCCCCCCCATGTCTTCATGCTTCTTATGGATAAAAGAACTTTTCTTTTAATATGAATATAACTAGTTCCTTGACCATGTGAAATATTACTGTCATAGCAAAACTATAGATAGTATTTGTAGCTTTCCATAAACTTTTATTCCCTAGGAACTAAATTTATGTTTAAAATTGGCTTTATTTTAAACCTGACAAAGATGACAAACCAGAAGGTGAGACACAAAACCGAGTGTTCCAAGAAAATGCCCTACTTTAACTATTAGGATCTCAAGTTAGTATGTATTTTTATTAGAGGAAAAATTATTACTATCCTGTTCCACAAAATTTTTAAAACAAGTAAAAAAGAGACCACTAAAATGAAACTCTTTCAGGTAGGGTATTATGTAGGAGATCTCCATTAAAAAAAAAAGAGGCCATCAAATGTAGCTTAATTTTATATAATAAGAGCTGTGGACACTTGCAGCCAGATTATTGCTTTCCTCGAACAGATTCATTCCTCAACACTTCTGCTCCCGTCATCAGCATTCCAATCTGCAGGCCTCCGGCTGCAGCCACACACACAGGCACACACTCTGGTGTGGAGGAGCTGATTGTATAGCCTGAAGTGTATGAATAAAGGCTTATTACAAAGCAAATGCGTAAGGGTCTCCTGCAGTGTCACTCCCCTCAAGGAAGCAAGGCGGGAAATTGATCATGATTCTGAAAAGTAATTAAGTTTGAAAGGAAAAGTAAATCCTATTTATCTAAAGCAAGCTCTGGTTTAACTAAAGACAGCATCTTGAGCCCTGAAAACAGCTTCCTGAAGGAAAATTATAAAATAAAGCAGCTATGAAGGGTAAGACAAAATAGATGTAAATAATAGGCATATAAATTCATGTTATGCAAACAAGGTTTTAAGTTAAATACACCAGACATCCTCACTTTCGTACAATAAGAACATGAAAAGTCTGCAGCATTGACAGAAATATTTTATGACATGTATTTGATGACTGTGAAAGATCAGTAGCTCACTTACCATAGTGAAATCTGGGAACAAGGCCAGTAATCTTTAAAAAACACAATTAAAATACTTTAGTTAGTTGTTTTATAACTTAAAAGGATAGCATGCTCTAAATATTGGACTTTCCAATTGTAAATGCTTTAGTGGTAGACACTCAGAACATTTAACTTCTGTTCTTGTGAATACCACTTGTTTTTTTCTGTTTTTAAAAAGTACCACATAAAGAATATCTAATAGGGTAAGTAGTGTCTAGGGGAAGGCTTGATTCCACTTAACCTAACATGTTAAAAATTTGCACTAATTTCATATAATGTAGCTGAAATTTGATCTCCGCCTAATTCAATGGCTGCAGTTTCTTACAGCCAGGTTTTTATTGGTAGCATGGCTCAGTTTGTGAGTCATCTCATAATTAGATCCTCTAATACCTTTTGTACAGCTCATAGTTTTCAAGTATTAAAATACAAGTTTATCAAGTTGTGAAATACAAAACTCTCAGACACTTACAGAAGTTACTCAAAAGAGTAACTCAAAATCAAGAAACCAATACCTGTGGGCAGTTATCTCTCTATGAGGTCGTACAATATGTAAAAAGACAGCCAAAGAGAGTGTTTTATCAAACTGATATTCATTCAGTAGGTTTGCTACTCTGTCTACAAGAGAGCAACACCTGAAGTAGCCAATACCAACCACTGGAGAAAGTAGAAGTGAGAACAGCTCTAAACAGGGCATCCAGCCAATGTCATGCGGTGCAGCTCTCCCACCCTGCAGTGATCGTCTTGCACTGTGACTCATCCAGCTCTGAAGTAATCTAATAAAGATATGATTCAGGGCAGTGTGATAGGAATCATGATTGATTTTGCATGCACAGGTTTCTGACATGTACAAATGGAGAGGACTATTTCGTAGATAATGATTTGATGCCTACAGAAAGCCAAAGACATAATTCATAACACAAGCCACTTTTCTTTGTAGGAGAGAATATTTTACATCATGTAAAAGCTGTGTAGAAAACAGTATTTAACTTGTAATAAACTTTAATTAAATAAAATGCTAACTCTGAACTAGAGAAATAACGAATGTATAAATGTTTTCTGTAAGTTGTCCTCTCGACTATTGGAATGAATTATTTTCAGCCATATCTTTTATGACTATTCACTTGCTTGGATTTAATTAGCAGTTTTACCACGAAAAACACGAGTTTTCAGTTTATGACTTGAAATATTCCAATACTGAATTATCAGATAGGTTTTCTGAGTTCCAGCAATCTAGCTATTTGAAAAAGGTCCATAGAATCACAGTAAAGAAACCATATCACTTTACCTTATAGCTTGCTTGAAAGTGGAGTAATGCAATTCAACTGCCACATTGCAAACTGAAAAAAAATGAAGATCTGAAATTTTTTTGTTTGTTTCTTCATTTTTCTTTTAACAACAGTCTGTTTAGAAATTACTGATGTGCTTAAGGAAGTCATGAACTTTTGATAGACAATTCACAACATAAAAACCAAACAACATAAAAATCAATGGATATATTTGACAGATATTACAAAATGCATGTCCAACACTATCACAGAACAAAGCAAAACACAACTTTATCTTCTTCCATGCTTATGAATGAGCAGTATCATTAACAGTCAATACTAGAATTCAGGAAGCTTTTTCATATACAACCTCTTCCCTTCTCCCCAGCCTTGCTCTTCTCTGTCCTCCATAGACAATCATAACAAAACACCAGAAAACTTCAGATGAACAAGTTTTCAAAAATGTTCATGAATTTATGTCAACTTTATTAAACTATTTCAAGAACAATTGAAATAAGTGAACATTTGCCATGTTTTGTCAGACACTTTATTATATGATATATTATTTTGAAACTCACTTTAATTTTAATTATGTTTTGGATCAAATGAAGGTTTTATCCAACCTCAAATGCAATTTCTTTGTGTCTTATTAATCTGTAAGTACAATTTATTATATATACTATAGCATACATATAATGTGTATATATATGTGTGTATCTATGTGCATAAATGATAAAACATAAATATTTCACTGCTTGTTTTCCATTTTTTCAGAACAGTAGAAAAAGCAAAAGAACCCAAAACAGAGTTTGTCCTCTCCCCTCAATACTATACCTCGCTGTGGCAATCTCCACCTCATTCCTCCGGCCCTGCAGGCATGTGTACATTTCTAACTAGAAAGATCAGTACTGGAAACTGCTCCAAATCCTTCCTGAAGAATTTCTAGCTCTCTCTTCTTTCACCCAGCAGCTTCATTTTTGTCTTAATAGCTAATGTCAGTCAATCAGCATAAAGAAAATAGATTAACTTCAGTGAAGAAAAAAAATGCAGTAAAGATAGATTTTACAGATATCAGAAGTCACACAAGCACTGGCATAAAATCTACAGAATGTGAAATCATAGCTTAGTTACTGCACATAGCTACCTTTCTAGCTTTTATTCCAAACTGTCAGTATCCATTACAGCTTCAATTCATTTATTACCTCACCTTTCTTTCTTTCTGCCTGTAATAATTTAAAAAGAAAAACAAACTTCTGTTGCACTTATCACTGCTGCTAAGAACTTGAACAAAACTGTTTTTCACAGATATTAGCCAATCTTATTCCCTTACCACGTAGAGTTATACTGTGAACCACATCTACGTTTAGACCACTGGCCAACACGTATGCTCATATATCTTGCTCTAAATTAATTAAATAGTTGTAAAACTACATAGACTAGCTGTGTTCTCATACACTTTAACCTAATTCTATACTTATTCCTTTCTGAAACTGTAATGTCAGATTAAGTTAAATCACCTTACATTCTAAGTAAATGTTTTGTAACCTACAGGGTAGTTTAAGAAATTGTGTTCCATGCTATTCATTTCCATTTATCTGTTCAACTACTCTACCTAAGCGATTTTATTTCCATGGTTTCTCTTTAAATCTAATTTCATTAGGATTTAATGATTTCCAAAGGTTTTTTCTCTCTCTTTTTACTCAGAAAATCCAGTTGTTTTTTGTCAGTTTGCCACTGGCTAAATTATAAGCCCTATCCACATCTGTCTTTATCACCAGCATCCATGTCTATAATATTGGCAGTTGTACATATACAGAATTTTGCAATGCCCAACAGGAGGAAATTGTCCACTGTGATACCTTGAGGCTTCCTGATGAGAGAGTGGAGACATTCAGGAATGCATTGCTGCCAGTGCCAGCAATGACCCATGTCAATGGACTCTGAACAATACCAAGGAAAGAATTACCATCAGCAAGACTTAATGAAGTGAAACCCACAGACTGCACCATTTCTGCATCTAAAACTGGCTACAGTGAAAGAAGTCTAAGGACTGCTAGATATCATATCCATCATTTTATTCATCACCTTTCTCAGAACTTTTGGGAAAGCTGAAGAGTTGACGTTACCTCTCAAGAGTGTCAGATTTTAGTCAAGGCACTGACATAGTTACTACCTTAAAAGAAGGCAACACAAATTGTGAAGAGAGGAACAGTTATGCAACACTGTGAAAACTTACTAGATTCTTTTCCATCTGTAATCACTGAAATCTTCACTTTCTGGCCACTAACATTTTTTTCATATCCTCTCCCCTGAACATCCACATATTTTAAAGGAGCATTGGGTATGGAGACTGCCAGCCTCTGAGCTCATCCAGGGGATTTTGCACAAGCTAGGATGCTCCACAGTTTTGAATATCTTGATGTACATTGTGCTAGTGAGGATTTTAATTAAGCTCAGTGGCAGATAGTCTGAAGCAGCTGAGCCCCATAGCTGTTATGTACAAAGAAAAAGCATAGGAGGAGTAGATAGATAATTATACTGAAATCAGGACGCGTTTCAGGCTCCCATGTAATTATCTAGGTCATCAAAACAGTCCCTCAAAAACAGGAAATCCTTGTAATTCAGACACATTTATATATTTTTTTAAGTTATAATATCAAGCTAGGACAATATTATATGTGCATGGTATAATTTTAAACCACATATTTATCCCATAAAATATTTCTTAAAATACAAACTCCTGAAAAAATAACCTCATCTTCCTCTGCATCCAGAAGTATCTGAGAGCCTATCCCACCTCATGTCTGCATAACAAGTGCTGTCTTTTTAAAGCTGATCTTCCTGTTTCTGGAAAATGAAGCAGAAAAGAAAGGTGAGAAGCCAAGACTTGCACAGACAACTCTACACTGCTGTCAAATAAGTAAATAATATTAGGAGGACCTTTGTCATCATTGTGTCATGAACTCATAAAAAAATCCAAGACAAAAGTAAAGAACCAGCTATGACACTGGATAGGTGCCATAGAAATCTGTAAAAATGTATATTAAAGAAGCTGATATGTTCTTCAATAGATGTAGATACTGATTGTTTTGGGAGTATTCTGCTTAGGCTGAGTGCAGTGCAGTAGCTTCAGAACTTCAATTAGGACTGAATCCTAAAAAGAAAACTCTTCTGTCAAGTTCAGACTGGAATTTCTGTCAAGTATGATAATTACTATCTCATCACCTGCAACTCCTTGCTTAAAAAAAAAAAAAAAATCAACGAAAGTCTTCAAAAAGATTTGACTTTTTCCATTCCTTATACAAAAGTGCCTTTGAACTTATAAAAATACCTGCTTGCTCATTGATTCTAGATCACTTTACAGTCAGACTGAGGTAAACGGGTATAATATTCATTTTACATCTGACCACCACAGTCAACGTTGTTTGGGTGATGACCATGGTGGTAATCACCACAATGGACAACACCTATCTGTGGCACCAAAATTATGTCAATGGTTACATTCTGCTTGTCCCCCTGCAAAACATACTCACACCATTGCCACCACTGTGAACACCACCATTATCTAGTGCATCCAGACTGTACTCATGCAAATGGAGCCAAAGACTGTGGGCTGTAGCTTTTTATGGTACAGCATCATCAGCTTTTTCTCTAGAAAGTTGGATCCTTCTGCCCTGAATACACTACAGCCCTTTCACAGAACGGTTTTCTGAAAGGAGGCAGGAGGAGGCAGGGCAGTGTTCCAAACATCCAGCCACACTGCTCTACTCTTCCCTGCTTCACATTTCTTTTCCCCTTCTCCAACTCAGCGATTTCAAACAAACAAAATTAATTTAAAAAAAAAGGTGCCTCTTCTTTCTTGTGCTTATTCTCCCTCCACCTCCCCAGTCTTTCTGCTCTTCCCCTGCACCTTTTTTTTTGGCCCCTTCCCATCCACTGTTCACCTCCTAGAGAGCTAGAGCACTTTCTTTCCCAACCTCGGTTCTTAAATATGCCTTGAAAGGTTACACCATTGTTCCCTTCTTATTAACTCCCTCCCCATCCAAGGGCCCTGCAAGTAGTGTGACCTTCTCATCAGCCTGCTGGCCCTGATTAGGTTGCTGTTCCCAGCACCAGGCAGTGGAGGCCTGACAGGGAGGATGTCCATGGCCATGGTGTCTGTTTCCATCCCCTTGTTTTCTTGCATCTCTGGGCAGAGCTCTGTTAGGCCAGCTCTCCTGGCTCCTTGGATGCTTTCAGGAAACAGTGAAATTGCTTGTTGGTGTCCTTCCACCCACACTTCCATATTTTTTTCCATTTTTTTTCCTTTGGATCTCACACTCCCTCCCCTTTTTCATTTCTTGGAACACATAGTCACCTGATTACTCCCTGTTTTTTTCTCTGTAACCTTCCCCCATCCCTTCCTTGAGGGGGCTTGAAGATTTTGTTGGACTGTTGTCTAAGTTGAATTCGATAAAGATTGTGGCTGTAAGCAAAGCTATTTAAGGAAAGCATGCAAGCCTGGCCACTTCCTGCCATACTTTCTGTACCTATTCCCCCATCATCCATAATTGTTGCAGTAAGGATGCTGGAGGGTACATCCCTGCCTCTTCTTTTCAGTATATTTTCATGGACCTGCTGTCCAATAATTTATCTACTTCCTTTCTGCAGGAGTCTATATCATCTGCAACCACAACCTCCTATGGCAAAAGATTCCAGAAGCTCACTACCAGCAAGCAGAAGTATGCTCTTTTATCTGTTTTAAATTAAACTTCTACAATTTTCTTGAAGTGCCACCTAGTTTTATTAGTGCAGGCCAAGATTCTTCTTTCCTCTTTCGTGCCACCTTAACGATTTTGTAAACTTTGCTCACACCTCACTCCTAGCTGGAGAGTCCCTGACATTTTATTCTCTTCTCATAAGCCAACTGTTCCATCACCTCCATCATTTTAATTGTCCCTTTGCCTTCTCCACTGTGTCCTTTTTGAGATGCAGAGACCAGAATGGCCCACCATGCTCAAGACGTAAACACATCAAAGTCTTGTGTGGCAAATTGTCTTTCTCTGCCCTGTTTCCAGTAGCCTTTCTGATGATGCTAAGCTTTGTTGAGTTTCCTTTTTTATTTATTTTTGGCTACCACTGCATGCCAAGAAAGTTATTTCAGACAATTGTCAGTCCAAGATCTGTTTCTTGAGTTAAGTGCTATTTCCAAGTTCAGTACTGGAGAAAAGTAACATGCAATGGAAAGTTAAATGACTTTCTCTTTGTCGCAGTAGTTGAACCAGACTTATATTTCAAAGTGTTTCTCTTCTTGTTTTCTCTTGCAATCATCAGGCAGCTCTAGCTTCTTGTGTGTTAAAGATTAGCTCTTCCTTTTCTCTCTCCAACTTCCCCTGTAATCTGTTTGCTGACTTACCTCTCGATATATTATAAGGAATAAGTGAGCAGTTCTAGAAAGCTATGGCTTCATGGTCATCCTTGGAAACTTGATTTACCAAGGCATAACTCACTGCCTCCACAGCTGAGACCCTGGCTTAGAACCAGCTATGCTCATGGTTTGTAGCTGCAAAGGGCAAAGTATCACAAATCTAAAACAAATAGATAACATAGTATCACAGTGACACAAAAGTGTATTTAAAGAGAACGCGAAACATTTAAAATATCCTCTGAAATCCCACTCTGAATATAGCAAACTTCAGAACACTGTTTACACACATGCTTTCAGAAAACCCTATTAAACATGCTGTAAGTGAAAGGTTTTTTTAAGCTCTCATACACGTCTAAAGCTGAGAAAAAAATTTAAATGCCTGAGCTCTCTCCTTGTCTCATGAGAACCGTCCCCTCTGACTAATAGCTCTTCTGGTATCATAATGAAGCCTTTCCTCATTGGGCCTATTTTAAACTATTTTTATTGTTTTCTGCTATGCACATTATGTTGGCTAGGTAACTCCCTAGCCAGTTTGTGTTCTCATTTGAAGCGACAGCCTACCAGTAAATAAAAATGTTCAATTACCAAATGAGATCTGAAACTGCAGCCCTATCACTTCAGACAACATTTAAAAAAAAGATAGTGGGAAAACAGGAAATAACACTGATTTGGGATTCATTTTTGAGTAGCATTCACTAATTAACTATTCCAAACACATTAAGAGCCTCAGGGAATCTTCCACGTCTCAGTGGTGGAGAGGCAGTTAGTCAAAACTTTTTATTTATAACAGTCACGAGAGTATTCAAACCAGGAGCCCTGTGCCTGGTAGCAAGGGAATTAAGTAGTACCTAAAGTCACACTTCTATACCATGTCTTACAATAGTATTCTACAAGATATACACATTAAATGAAGTTCTTTAAAAAGGAAAAAAAATAGTTTTATGGATTTTCTTTTAGAACGGACCAAGCTCCCTATAGGTTTTCCATAGATACATATACAAAGCTCACAAGACTTAGTCTCTTAATTTCTCTCAACTGCTCAAATTAAGATGATCTGTATTCAGTGTAACATAACAGTCTCAAAGTTAAGTGAGGGACGTTTAGATGACTAACTTATATAGTCTCATATTTTTAATGCTTCCTCCACATTCCTCCTTCAGCTTTTCCCTTCTGCTGTAATCAAAGTTCAGAGGTACTTCTGTCTTTACTGCTTTACCTTCTCCTATTCCCAGCCTACTAGTCTGCATATAAATATAATGGTCCAAGCTCTTTCTGTCTCCTCAGTTAACATTTGTTCATTCTAGTATTCTCAGTATTACCCCATATTTTCCTCGGTGGTCTCTAGAATTTCTGTTTTGAACATTTGTAAGTCGGTAGACCCTGAATGGCTAGGAAAGTGAGTTCAAATCATTGAAACTCCAAGTTCAGCATCTTATTTGGTCTCAAATGCATTTTGAATGATAAGAAAAGGAAATAATCAGAAAAATGTGTTGTGGTTTTCCCTCTACAGTAGCTGGAGCTGAAGCTACTTTGATATGTAAGTTGTGCTCCGAGACTGCCATCAGATATCCAATTTAAATTTACCCTTTCTAAAACTGTTGGTCACACAGTTAAGATCATGTCTGCTTAATACACTCGATAGCTTTAATACTGGAGTAATTTTACTCCCTAATTTTTGAACAAATTTTTGTTCAAAAGTAAGTGAGGAAACTTGGGCTGTACACTGCCTCAGCTACTTGGCATGCAGCTCAGTTGGGCAATAGCACACCCGCAAGCCAAAAGAACATCAGTATTGACAGGCAGCAACAGCCTGAAAAGCAAATGCAAGAGCAATCTACACAAAGTGTGGTGGTCACTTTCTTCAGCTGCCATCTATTAAAAAAATGAAGATATAAAAATTATTTTTTAGCTAGAAAGGTGTCAGCTCACACACTGTTTCTCTGCTGCATGACTTTATATATATTTGAAAACTATCTGCTTCCTCTTCATGGCAGCTAACCAAAATTTACCACTCTTATGTGCAAAAGTAGATTATTAACATACTGCCAGCAAAGCAGAGGAGAAAAAAAAAGTCTATCTCCTCCAGCTGACTCATTCATTCAAGAGTTTTGTAGGCTTCATTTTTATATCTATTTTAGGTTTTTTAAGTATTCTGACTTCCATTGCTTTCCCTCTCAAACAAATGGTATGAAATTTAAGCAGCTTATATGTAGTGACAGCTTTATGCCACTGGGGCTGTTAAATCTTGTTTTGATAAGGAAACAGCTCAGAACCAAGCTTGGTGAAATGCCTGCCTTCATGGTGCTCAGATGTCCTTGCTGTGGACTGAGGCAAACATTCTTTTATTTTTGTTCCGACCTCTGTTGATGCTCCTCTGCGTTCCGTTCCCCTATATTTCCCAGTTCTGAGAATAATTAGCAACACCCACTGGTGATAGCAGGGCTGCAGCAACCTAACAGTGATATCTTGCCAACACCAGCTGTGCTTCAGTATTTATTTATTAAGATCACACTATTTACACAGGACAAACTTGCTGAGATGGCAAAGGGATGAATACAGTTGCAGCAGCTGAATTTCAGCTTGACTTTTGAAAGGAAATAAAACCCATACTGGGTAACATTTATCTCTAAAAAGAGGAAATCCAAGCCTTTAATTCCACTTTCAAATTATGTTTTGCTGGCTCTTGAGTTTAGTCTATAGGTGTTGGAGGGGAATCTTGTACTGCAGGGTGTAGCGGGATGAAACTTCTTTGTACACTGCATTTAAACAGCTGAGTGTAGAGACATTGGACGTGCAGGAAAAGGATGCAGCAGTGAGGCAGGCACTCCATTCACATTGCTAAGGGCAAGCTGTGACTGGGCAAGCCAGAGGCTGGCTTTGTAAATGACGATACACTTGAATTTTCTCATCTGCTTGTCAGAACTGTTGGGCAACATGAAAACTAATGTCAGAAAGTCTGCTGCTTTCTAGTTCATCTTAGGTGGAAAATAACATTAGGCAGGCTTATGACTTAATGTGTGTGTGCTTTACAGTAGAGTGAATGCTAGTGTAATTTAAAGGGCTAGACTCTTCCTTTAGGAAGTCTTTGTAAGGAGGGCTGCTAAACTGCAACACAAGTTTACCCTAGAAGACACTGTACATTTGGAAGATTCCTGGCTGCTTTATCTCTTTTATTTAGAAGATTATGTGTGTCTTCTGTTCCTCTATCCTGATTTGATTACTATTGCGTATGATCCAGTAGTGATTTGCAGCCCCCTTAGATCTAGGAATAAAGGAACTACCACTGAAATACAAGCATAAAATGAATGTTTAAGTATTCAGGAAAGGTTTTGCTAAACCCTTCATGATATACATAGGACTAAGCCCCTTAGTCATTTCAAAAGTAATGCCTTCCAAGGAAAAGGGTGAATGCAGGAAATATTTTTCTGGAAAGTGTATAAGCCAAAGAAGAGGTGTCTTTGGAGAAGCCTTAAAATTTTAAGTTGAAAAAGGAATGTACTTTTTTTTATTCAGATTTGTAGCAATCATTTTGTAGCCTTTAATTGACTAAAACAGGAAAAACTTCTGTATTATTTTGGAGATATTTTTAAAGACAATAAATGCCACAGGAAGAATCCAGAGTGAGAAGCTAAGAAGGAAAACGCTTCAGCTGTGAAGGCAGGAGTTACCAATGCGACCTTACTTCTACCAATCTTTATGACACTGGGTCGTGGTTTAGCCCCAGTCGGCAACCAAGCACCACACAGCCGCTTGCTCACCCTCCCCCTCCCTGGTGGGATGGGGGAGAGAATCGGAAGGGCAAAAGAAAACTTTAAATAATTTAAATATAAATAATTNCAATTTGGATCAACTATCTTGTCTGTGCCCCCTCCCAGTTTCTTGTGCACCTGGCAGAGCATGGGAAGCTGAAAAGTCCTTGACTGGTGTAAGCACTACTTAGCAACAACTAAAACATCAGTGTGTTATCAGCATTCTTCTCCTACTAAATCCAAAGCACAGCACTGTGCCAGCTACTGGGAAGAAAATTAACTCTAACCCAGCCAAAACCAGGACACACTGGTACTTGCTACTGTTGAAATACAACAATTTTCCTCTTTACTCTTAGATACTTGGGTGTCAGGGAGCAGCAAGGCCTGGCTGCTCGCCAAGGGAAGGGGACGCTAGGGTGACCCCATCACAGACTGTGCCCTTAGCAGTGGGGTACCATCCCGCAAGATCTAAGCATGGCAGGTGGAGCCAGTTGCTGGTAACAGGGTCTATCAACAGTAAGCCATGAACCAGGGCCAGGGAACCTGGTGAGGAGCAGCGGGAGACAGGGCTGGAGACAAGACCACAGCATACATTCCAGAGGTCTATCCAGGAGCTGGAGAGAGAGATGGACACCCTTTCAGCACAGCTCAGGCAGGGATTTGAGGTCCCAGCCTGTGCTGAAATGCGGCTCCTGGGCCTGTGGCTGGGGGAATCCCAGGTGGGGCTGGTCAGGGCCATTCAGACCTATTAGTGCCCTCAGGGCCCTGACACAGGACCATCCTGAAATACGCTATATGGTGTCATTCAGTTGAAAAGCAGTCCTGGGGAGCAGCATGTAAAAAGCTGAGGGTGAAGAGCATTTACAGAATACTATCCCACACTGGGATTGGGAACTTCTCATCACCGCACTGAAAGAAAATATAAAGTGTCCCCCTTATGTATGAAGGCAAAACTTTACCTAAAAAAGTAATGCATGACCAGGTAATAAATGCCTAAATGGAAGCATAATTTGAATCTTTTGCTTTGGCCTCTTCTAATTTTTGAGTACTGAGTCATACAACCTGAAAGATTTATAAATACCTTCACGTGAGATTTGTATAAGACAGGCATAACAAGAAGTCAAAGCTGGGCAGACAACAGTTGTGTCTCACCTCCAGTTAACAATGGTTCATCTTTGTGCAACTATTTTGCATGCATATTTAAAGCTTCTCAGGATATATTATTTTTCCAAAGTGGGCAGCTTCTCTAATTTTAATCAGTGTTGAGTGATTAACATTCTTGAAGATATACGTGAGAAACATTCTTAAGTACAGTTCACCTGACCTCTCCAGCTATGTTAAGGATGATGTTATTTTTTATGAGCCATGAATACAGAATCGTTGACTGCTAAGAGGTAGCTATAAAATCTGGAGTACATGATCAAAAGTAGTTATCCTTAGTAACTGTTTTCTGGTCTGCATAAAATAAATTGACCTTATATCCTTTTTTCATTAGCGAGCATCAATACCACAATAAACATCGCTAGGGAATGTCAGGAACTTTTCAGTCTAACAGCAGCCTCAATATTGAGGCCAAATGATGGCATGAAATGCTGACGTGTCTCCTGTCCCACAGGAGCAAAGATTCTGACTTGAGGGTCAGGTAAAATGCAAATGCTTTCTGTGGTGGGAGTGTTCGCATACCTGGTTTTGGACTAAACTTTTTTATGAACAGTTATAAAAGTGACAATTTTGTAAGAAAACCTGGAGCCTCTCTTGACTCATTTCAACTTACGCCTCACGCAGCCTGGATACTTGTACAAGACAATACTCCCAACTTTTCTTAATTAAAATCAAAAGCCTTGTTTCCAAGCTGTTTTACTGAGGTTGTTCCCTAGCTTGGGATTTAAAAACCCATGAGCAATATGTATATAAATATATAGAGATATAATGTAGCTATATTAAAATATAGAATCATATATATTAATGGTGGTTTCCACATAACAATATTTTGTTGTTGTATGGACATCTAATTCAATCCCCTAGCCAAGGTTCTATTGTTAAAAGCATCTTATCACATGGTAGTTCCTTGAGGTTTACATAAAAGAATTTAGGACATTTACTTAATGTTTTTCCTAACGAGATCTTGGTATTATAAATGTCTTTTTGCAGATGCCAGAGTTAAAGGACTTGCTCAAACCACCAAGCAGGTCAGTTGCCAGTCTGTGAGAAGAGCAGGGCCTCCTTGCTCCTACCTAGGATCTAGCACCATTTGAAATACTGCTGGAGTGTCTACACAGAGCTAGAGGGCACGACACAGGACTTAGGGAAGGATCCACACCTTCTGAAGCAGCACGCGGAGGCTTCATGGCCTAACCTAGGGCTTCTAAAATGACACTGAACCCCATGCTTAAGCAACTGAAGTAAGACTTAGTTTGAGATCAAGACATCTCAATGTAGCTGTCTGCATGCAAGTGAGGCATCCTGGCTGTTAATTTAGTTCAGGATTGACTGGATCACTGTGCTCTGAAATGATCAGCTCTCCCTTGACTGCAAGAGTTGAGACACCCATGCACAGACAGACACCTACCTGTAGATGCATACATGAGAAGATAGGTAGTCACTTACCTTTTGTGTGAATACCTTTGACTGGATCTGCATCCCCTATTAGATATCATAATATCTGTGGTTCCTCCTTTACATGAACACATGTGCAAACCATCGCAATACAATAGCTGTCTAAAGGATAGGGAAGAAAGCAGACTTTAAGTGGAAAATAAGTTATCAAATGCTTAAGTTGCAGTATATTATAAAACTTTGAAGGAACTAACACACCATGTTTGATGTGTGTTTCTACATGTATATTATTTAGTGTTGAATGCACAACGTGTATATTTAAAGAAGCATGACCTTCAAAAAGAAGCAAGTAGCTGTGGGAACATTGTACCAAATTGTGCCTGTCCTTTTATTAAATATGGTGAGTTATCCATCACTCAAGAGAAAGAAAAAAAAAAAAATGTCTGGATTACTATAAAGCAGCTTTTAAACTATTTATAACAAATAAATACAGACATTCAAACAATTTTACTAACACTGTTGCTATCTGTGAATACATATATTTTTATTGTCTTGTAGCATACAGCTTGCTATTATTTATCCATATATAAATAATTTTATTTAAATGATACAAGATTTTTCCTGGCATAGGCATAATAGCACACTGTTTTACAAAATTATTTTTAGAAAATGTTGTATGAGGAATAATGCATAAACATGTAACTGAGATTACCAGAATAAAAAAATTCTTAACTTTAAATGTGAAAGAACATACATACACCAAGCCTAGACATTTACTTTTGAAAAAAAAAAGAATTTTCTGACTACTATGAGTTAAGGAAACATAGAGTGAAGGTCATTATGTAACAGTAATTTTAGTGTATTTTTGTGCCTTCTGTGATAGTGTATGCATCAGCTGAGTAAAAGACGATACATGAGATTTTTTTAATTGAATAAAAAATTGAATATAAACCTAAATATGAAATAGTTCTTATTGTTAGCAAGAATCCAACAACGTAAAATAAATAGCTGCAATGTCATAAAGGCTCTAAGATGTTAATTAACCATCAGGCAAAATTTTCCTTTTTGACATTGTCAAAAAGGTCATAAGGAGGACCTCATAAGGAGGTCATAAAATTGCTCAAATATTTTTTTAATTAAAAGTCGTATGCAAAACATCTGTCTTGGTACATGTTTACTTCTGTAATATTGTGCTCATGTTAGATGATGTTCTTGAAGACCTTGTAGAGCTTAATAAGGACAAAACAGAGGAACAGAGCTGTTACAGAAGTTAAAAGACTTATTTAGAAATTGCACTAGAAGTTGACAGAATTTAAAGATAGAAGACATTTAATGAAAAACCTATAGAAAATCTAAAAATTTAATTCCTAAAACACTTCAGAAATTTTTTTAATCAGTGAAATATCTTTAAGTCCAGTTATTCAACTGCCATTTGTTAATATTTACACTGTGTTTCTAAGTACAAAGGACTGTGACATTTGAGACATAAGGTGCAGCTTTTTTTTAAAGAGTAGAAGTGTAGCATAACTAGAGGGTCTGGAATGACAACTGCAAACACTCAGTGACATAATTTCTAAGAGATGATTTTTTTCCTCCTTGTCATCAGGTAGTGAAGAAATATGTCATTTTTGTTAGAATAGGATTAAGCCTACTGTATTTCAAAATGACAAATCAATTTGTACCATCTTTTAACCTATGGGATTTTAAATGAATGACAATTAATAGTGAAAGAAATGAATGCTGGCCGCACAGAAGTTTTCTGTTTCAATGAAACCTATATATAGGAAATTGACTTGAAAACCAGAAGTGAAGGTTTAAGGACTAAATGATATGAATTGTGGCTTTTTTCCTTTTTTTCTTTCCTTCTTCTTAAGAGTGATGAATAGTTATTTTTTCACCTATGCCTATATACCTGCAAAAGCACACGTAGAAGACAACCACTTGCATTTGTAATGACCGAATGGGAAGTATTAGTCTTAAAACAATGCTCAATAGAGATGATCTCCTGTCAGTGTTGGAAATTATCTTAGGTGAAGGGAAAAACACAAAAACAAAAAAAACCAAACATGGGCAGAAATAAAAGCAAGGTTCACTCTGTGTAATAGATCAATTATTTTCAGTCATATCAGAAACTAAACTTAGTGAACATAGCAGGTTTTTCCTTTGACTGAGTAAGCATGAAACCACTTTGAAACCACAGTGTTTTTATTGTACTTTGACTATATTAAATTAATGTACTCTGGTTATTTTTTTCACATACATAAACTGTGATTACAGAATAGATAAACACAGTTTCACTTAGCCATAGAGTAAGATTTCTTATTTTAAAAATATATACAATTTAGATAACATGGAAAATAAATTGAATAACTTTTAAACTAATTATGCATTTCACTGATGCAGTTAATTGAAACTTAATAAAACAATAACAGTATGATATGTATTAATTAACAGATCACTTTACCATGGGATTTAGAATCAGCAATATTAGGAAACAATCACTCTCCACACTATGTCTCAATATCAGATGTCTTTATTTATCCGTTTTCCTTGTTTACATTGTATTTTAAGATTAAAATCACCTATAGGAAATTCACCTATAAAGAGTTATTTTTCGTTATTTCCGTAATGCTGAATACAACCAATTCATTAAACAACAAATAAGAAAAAATATAAAAAGATCGCTTTTTAATTTAA
>VYZW01057698.1:0-39849 GCA_013401315.1 Balaeniceps rex | reverse complement strand
TCCCAGTGAAGTCAACAATATTTCCAGCTCTGTGGGTTTTTTTTGTTGGTGGTGGTTGGGGTTTTTTGGTTTTTTTAAGGTCACTTTTAGCACTTCTGATTCAAACTGGTGTAGGTTAAATCAATATCAAACCTCTTCATTATCTTATGTTTACATATGACCTATGTTTATTACTTTTAAAAGCATGAGATAACTTTCACTGTGGGTTAAACCAACGTAACAGATCTTAATTTCAAACTCATGAGACTTACTCCCTCAAAAATCTTACCCATGAATATTTTTACAGACTGCAGAAATCCAATACCCTGATTTGGACATTTCACATTTTGTCCATGTTGGTGATTTACCATTTTCTCAAGTTCAGTCCTTAGGCATGTGAATTTGGTCTTCGATCTTTTACTTCAGGATACAACTTTATAATTCCTTTTTCCTGCTCTGAATCTCTTCTGCTCAGCTGTTGTGAGACTCCAGCAAGTACAGCTTCACTGTTTGTGTTCTCCAGTCAGCATGAATTTCAGCAAAGCTATTACAGTGCTTTTAGCATAAATGTCAAAGATGGAGAAGCCTGGAAAGGAGCAGCAAAACAAAGTACTGTTCCTGTCTTGTTTTGGATGACTTTGGGTGGCTTTAAAGTAGAAATATCTGTGAGTACTTTTCAGTATGGATGTACCAAGTGGTTGGAAGAAGGGACAGTTGTTTAAATGATTGCACCTGGAGATCAAAACAAGTGTTTCCATCTTGCTAGTGTTAATTTTAGAAGTTTTTAAACCAAAATGCCAATTAAGAAAATATCCAGTGTCCTCAGTAGATTTTCTTGTTTTGTATATAAAGTAGTAAGTGCCCAAGGCTCAGATCTTAAAAGGTATCTAGTTTCCTATATCTGACTCAGTTGTACTGTGAGTCAGGAGCTGGAATAACTTATAAGCATATGAGATGGAGTGTCTTTTCTTAACCAGGTTAAGGAAGAAAGAGCTTGAGCATTACTGCAACATGAATATTTGTCATGGTTTAATGCTGGTAGGCAGCCAAGCCCCACCCAGCCGCTCGCTCACTCCACCCGCATTCGGATGGGGGTGAGAATCAGAAGGGTAAAAGTGTGAAAACTCATGGGCTGAGATAAAGACAGTTTAATAGGTAAAGCAAAAACTGTGCACATAAGCAAAGCAAAATAAGGAATTCATTCACTACTTCCCATCAGCAGGCAGGTGTTCAGCCATTTCCAGGAAAGCAGGGCTTCATCATGCCTGATGGTTACTTGAGAAGACAAACACCATAACTCCGAACATCCCCCCTTACTCCTCTTTCTCCTAGCTTTTATTGCTGAGCACAACATCATATATGGTATGGGATATCCCTTTGGTCAGTTGGGGTCAGCTGTCTTGGCTGTGTCCTCTCCCAGCTTCTTGTGCAACCCAGTGCTGTGTAAGCACTGCTCAGCAATAGCTAAAACATCGGTGTGCTATCAACACTGGTTTTATCACAAATCCAAAACATAGCACCATACAAGCTACTATGAAGAAAATTAACTCCATCCCAGCCAAAACCAGTACTATCTTTCTTAATATTCTGCATAGGTAAAAGTTTGAATGTTCATGATGTATTCTATACAGTTGTGATGATGCAGGGACAAAAGGAATCACGAAGCTTGTTTGATTTAGTTTTTAGCTCTGCATACGGATCAAAGCAATCTGGTGTTACGCAGTTTTCTCAATGCCGCAATGTAATGGTCATCATCTAGGGGACAAATAAGGACAGGGAATATGACAGCTTCTTTTATTACTTCTTAGAATAACCCTCTGGAAGTCTTAATCAAGAAGGCTCAAGAGAAAACTATGATAGATTTAAGCAGACAGGGGATTAGGCAGCTCAATGACAAATACATTTGTATCTATGTAAGTCAGGCAAGGTAAGAGAAAAAATTATTCATATGTGGACACTGGTTTGACTTTTGGAGTGAAGTCTAAGTCAAAACATGAACTTTTTTCATGCAATGATTCAGAGATCCACTGGTTTTGTCAAACATCTGAATCTATAATTGATACATTTTTTTCCTGGAGATATTCAGAGTAGTGATTTTCAGCCTTTTGATTTTCAGACTGAAAATTTTTGGACCTCCATGTAGTGAATTTAAACATAAATTGCCTTCTCTTAATTAAAGGTCATGCATCCTTTAGAATAGTTCTTGGATGTCACAGAGTGAAAAACATTTTTCCAGCTTGTTGCCTCTTGGCACTTCTGGAATCAGGATGTTAATACAGATGTATTTTTATCTGATTGTTCTGGTCCAATTTCTTTAAACTAAAGACTGTGCAGCTTGTAAAAGCAGTTCCAGTCTGTAAGAGAATTTTTCAGGTGTGTTATGCATTTTCCTCATGGTTTGTGGTATATTGGTCAATTTAGGACACCAAAGAGACTGGGGACCTGAGAGTTTCTTTTCTCATCTTCTGAAATAAGTCTTTGGGGGCATCTAAAATACGAGTATGAGTTAAGAGTATTTTTCAAAGTACTTTAGGTTTTACTCAGGAGAGCAAAAGTCTTTCCTTTCCCTAACTCCAATGGGAATGTGCTGACTTTAAGCTGCATTGCACTGGGTTTTATCCCATCTCAGTATCAAAGCCTGAGAGAACAGTAAGATGAGCACTGGGCAAGATAGATTTTCTGTCATACAATTTCATCATACACAGAACTAAACTAACTAATCAGTGGGACAAAGCACCTGACCAAAATTAAACATATTGCAAGTGTTTGCAGGATCAGAATCTAATACAGGTTTTTGGAATGCATTATTTGATTAAAGAATAGAAAACAACAGGCAAAGCAAAAGAGTATCTTCCTCTTAAGACTCCTCATATCTTTTTTAAATTTCATGTCTCTGCTGATTTATATTTATGCAGGTATTTATGTAGCTGCATTCTCTTTTCTGCCGCATGAATAAATATGGTCAATGTTACACTTTAAACCAATCATTGATATCTTCCCTGACAGAATAACTGCATATTTGAGAACAGTTTGTGCTGACTATATATTCTGTGGAATTAAAGCTTGAAGTTATTTTCTAAATATTAATCACCACAAAATGGAAAATAGGCCTAAAATGAGCAGAGAATTAGGACAGATAGGAAGCTGTCAATAAGAATTATTTTGTCATTTTGTCATTTCCTCTACACTTGACATTGTTTCAGAACTTTAATGTACATCTGTTGTTTCCAGAAAGAGATAGTAAATTAAATTTATCAGTGTGAAGGTTTTGTAAGCAAAATTTCAAGGTTTGCTTTCAAACTAGTTTCACAGTCCAGTGAGTTGAAGAAGAACATTTACAATGCATGGTGCTTAACACTGATGCTAGAGAAACGCGCTGAAGCAAGACCTGGTTGACATTTCTATGAATTGCATTCCTATTCATTTTTCCAGGTAGACATACCTGCTGCCAGCTCAATGAAATAAGGAAAAATAGGAACTGTGTAATGGCAAACATATCTTCTTAGCTTTGCAATCAAGCTCTTTTGGTGATCAACAAAAATGATAAGCTGAAGGTCACTGTCTAGCAGTCTATGTTGGATCATACAAATTGACAGTAATTAGCACAATAAAACTACAATTGGGATCTAAGATTGGACTAAATATTGTTTTGCTTAATCACTATATTCATTCTGACGTGCCTAATGGAACATATTCTACAAGAAGTTAAATCTCACCTGGAATGATATGTTCAACTTAGTTTAGGACATCTCTTTGATTCTGTTCATGTGTGTTGCATGAACATCTATAGCAGAGAAAGTCTTAGAAGTACACCTCAAAGGCAGTTCTTGTGCTGAAAGAGCACAGACAGTTTGAAATACTGGAGTATCAGGGAAATGGGCTAGATGACCTCTTAGGTTTCTTCCATCTTTACTTTCCAACTCTCTATTAATGATTAATAATTTCTCCAAGACTTAACTTATTTTTGAGCAAATTTCTCCAAAAAGTCATGTCATTTTTTTCTCACAGAATACTATTATATTGTTTTTAAAGTTTGCTCTTTTCTAAGAACTGTTGTCTGATTTAATTTTTTTCCAAGTCCTATCTACTTCCTTTGTCAGGTTTTTCTCCTGTTCCTACATTGCAATTCATTTTGCATTGCCTATAGAGTTGCTGGCTACATAAAACCTGTGATGTTTTTGCTGACTGCCTGGAGAGTAGCTAGTAGGAAAATGGAAAAAGACAGAAGTCAGAAGATAGGTCTGTGCAAGTATTTCTAAGAGCTTATCTTCATATTCTTGCTAACAAAAGAAATTACTTTTGGGGAAAAAAAACTATCCCACATATACCATTAAAAATGAACTGGCTGACTCTGAGGAAGAATATTAACTTCTTTGCCCAGCTGCTGGAGTTTAGCTACTGTTGTTATCCAGGTGCATATTTACAGTTGATGAGGTAGGACCAGGAGATTTGTCAAGGAAATTGGGGAAACAGAATCAAACTCTAAATGTTAAGATGAATGTGTTTTGCTTTCCCTCTCTTTAACCACCCGTATGAGTCATATTTCAAAACAGTTACAGCAAGGTTTATCTATTTCACCATGTTCTGTCCTTGAATTCTTTTTATGGTCAGTGACTCCTTGGATAAGATTTTCATCACTACTTCTTTAGTCCTTTAAGATGCATAAAATGAAACAAAAAACAACAACAAAAAAGCATGAAGGTGCTCCAGAAACCTTGGTTCCAGCTCTGAAGGGTCAGGGGGTGAGAGGGAGGCATTTCCCCTAACGTAAGCACTACAGAGGGCAGCTTTATAGCTTGTCTTCCAGGTACCCCCTTGCAAGCCCTGGTATCTGTGGGGAGGCAGGTCACACCAGCACAACTCCCAGTGCTGTCTGCCTTCTGGGTTACACTTGCTATGTCTGTTTGTAGGTAATTTAACTCCCTGTCTGTGAGAACTGAAATAGCAGCAGCTGTTCTAACTTTTCCACATGAACAGAGTGTGATCAAAAGTTATATTCGTCATCCCTGAACTAGCCCAGGGCATGCCAAAATTACAGTTTTGTATATTCATCCCATATATATAGTTATGAATACTGGAGGATATGAGTGGAAGTACTACATCTGGAGACTTGTACATTTGGATGCAAGGTGGATTAGGCTGTTTTTGGAGTGAAAGTACAGATGTCAGGGCAATGTAATGCCTTAAGCAAGTGGGGGATGCTTTTATAACAAGGGCTTGCTATAACAAGAGCCTTGTTTCATTCCCATAAAAGGCCAGCATCCCCTCAGAATGACTTGGTGTTATCTCAGACACAAAGATGCTAGTGAAGGTAAAATACTGTAGACTTCTCTACAGAGTGAACCACTGGCAGGGACATATGCACTTTTATGCATTTAATTTTGGCTCCTCCTCTGAATTGCATTCCGGAAAGGCTTGCCTCTCTCTCTTTATTAACAGTAGGAGGACACCAGCCTCCTAGACTAGGTACCTATCTGACTTGCCTAAAGTTGGGCAGTGGAATAGCTCCCTCCCATTTGTGTTGACATTATATATCAACCTGGCAAAAAGACTGTAGTGCCCTTGGCACCACTGGGACTTTGCAGCAGTCTAACTAATGTGCAATAATTATCCTGCTGTCAGGATGAAACTCGACCCCTTTTCATGCTGAAGGAAGAGTTTTAAGGTCTAGGGCAAAACAACTCCAGAGAGGGAAGCCAGAAGGTACTGAGCATCACCTGGACAGCATGTCCTGGTCATCACCTCTCAGACAGGCACAGACAGACTGTCACTTATCATGTTCACCAAATCTTTGCGTAGCTTATCGTGGAAGCATTAGCGTTGAAACTGGTTCTCCACAATGCACAAAGCAAGAGACGTGTCCAAAACCCACACAGAGATCTGCGGACCTGCCCTGCGCTGGTATGAAAAGCACTACAGGAGCACCATGAGGCTGGGAAGTGCCAGGTGACAGCATCAGTGCCATCATATCATTAGAGCTGCTGCCCTTAGCAACTATGATCAGAAGTAAAATAGATCACTGTAAATCACAGAGACACTGTAACGTTATCGCTCGAATTGCTGGTTATGTTTCTATTCACTGATTGCATTCAGCTTACAGAAATTCCCCTTGCAGCTGTCATTAGATAAGATCCTTTGCATCTTGATACATACTGCTGTGTAACTTAGTCACTCTCTGTAAATGACTGCTGTGACTATCTCTCAGCTGAGTGACTTGACAATGAAAATAAAAGGAAGCCAAAATCCCCATTAGCACAACAAAGGATAATGTTCAGTAAATGCTGAGTTATACAACTGAGTTCATGTATGCATAATATAATTCTGATAAATGATTCTTTATGTTAAATACTGTAACAGAAATAATTGCAGCACCAGGAGAAGCTAGATTTCCAGTAGATCTTGAAGAATGGCTGTGAAACAGTGTTTTTACAAAATCAATAATTTCCCCATGTTTTCTTAATGGTCATTAGAGTTTTTGCACATTATCTGTTGTATTGGGTTTGTGTGGCAAGGTTTTGGTAGCGGCTGGGGGGGAGGCTACAGGGGTGGCTTCTGTGAGAAGCTCCTAGAAGCTTCCCCTATGTCCGATAGAGCCAATGCCAGCTGGCTTCAAGATGGACCTGCCGCTGGCCAAGGCCAAACCCATTAGCGATGGTGGTAGTGCCTCTGGGATAGCATATTTAAGAAAGGGAAAAAGTTGCTGCACAGCAGCAATTGCAGCCAGGAGTGAGGAGTGAGAATATGTGGGAGAAACAACCCTGCAGACACCAAGGTCAGTGAAGAAGGAGGGGGAGGAGGTGCTCCAGGTGCTGGAGCAGAGATTCCCCTGCAGCCTGTGGTGAAGACCATGGTGATGCAGGCTGTCCCCCTGCAGCCCATGGAGGTCCATGGTGGAGCAGATACCCACCTGCAGCCTGTGGAGGAACCCATGCCGGAGCAGGTGGATGCCCGAAGGAGGCTGTGACCCCGTGGGAAGCCAGCGCTGGAGCAGGCTGCTGGTAGGATCTGTGGAGCCGTGGAGAGAGAGGAGCCCATGCTGGAGCAGGTTTGGTGGCAGGACTTGTGACCCTGTGGGGGACCCACACTGAAGCAGTCTGCTCCTGAAGGACTGCACCCCATGGAAGGGACCCACGCTGGAGCAGTTCATGAAGAACTGTAGCCTGTGGAAAGGACCCATGTTGGAGAAGTTTGTGGAGAACTGTCTCCCATTGGAGGCATCCCATGCTGGAGCAGGGGAAGAGCATGAGGAATCCTCTCCTTGAGGAGGAAGGAGCGGCAGAGACAACATGTGATGAACTGACTGCAACCACCATTACCTGTCCCCCTGCGCCGCTTGGGGGGAGGAGGCAGAGAAAATTGTGAGTGAAGTTGAGCCCTGGAAGAAGGGAGGGGTGAGGGGGAAAGTGTTTTAAGATTTGGTTTTATTTCTTATTACCCTACTCAGTTTCGATTGGTAATAAATTAAACTGATTTTTTCCCGAAGTCGAGTCTGTTTTGCTTGTGACAGTAATTGCTGAGTGATCTCCCTGTCCTTATCTCGAGCCATGAACTTTTCATTATATTTTCTCTCCCCTGTCCAGTTGAGAAGGGGAGCAATAGAGTGGCTCTGGTGGGCACTTGGCATCCAGCCAGGGTCAACCCACCACAGTTGACAGTTGAGTTGTGTTACACTCTAAGCACCAGGGAGGCTATGGTAGTAAAGGTTAGTAAGATACTGGTGCTGCAGCAGACCACATTCCTCTAGTATAACTCCATGGTGCTGCTCTCAGAACTGCTGTGCATGTTCTGCATGGTGTATTCACATGTGGGGTGCAGTGGGCTCATTCGGTGTTTTTGCTTTTGAACTATTTGTTTGCAAGTACATTATCCCATCTTCTAGGCAAAAAAAAAAAAATACTATATGAGTAAATCAGAAAAGTTGGCTTCTCTAACTTCTTGCAGGTATGTAGATGTATGTGCAATGGTAGGCCAGTTTTACCATGTAGAGTGCCTGACTGTTACATAAACCAAAGCAAGACATCATTTTTATTGTTGGTCCACAGTTTGTGGGCTGCAAAGGGAACTCTGTGTTCCCTTTAAATTGCTTTTCTTTCAGTGGAGATGAATAAAAAATCTTATATCTGAGTATTCCTTCAAATGTTCAACCTCTTTTCTTCCTGACTGCAGAGACAACTTCAGGTGTACATAGTCCACAGCTGCAGGGAGTAATCACCTTGTCACCAAGAAGACTTCTGGCTTTACAGTTTGTGCGCATCTGGCACAACTATCTGATTCTCAAGAGCTCACATTCTGCCAACATTGTTTTCCCTTCTCTGCTTCCCAACCTACTGAGTCGCGAAAGTGGGTTGTACTCAAAACAAGGAATAAGAAATGATCAATGCAGAAAGTGTAAAGTTCTGTAGGATTACCTCTTCTAATCCAAAAAGACATGTTCAGTATTTGTGGAGAGCTTTAACTCTTGGCAAAGTTCATCCAAGAAGTATACTGTCCCCTGGCTCTGCTCAGCATGCTGACAGAGACAGGTAGTTACAGCATTGGCTTCTGGCTGCATACCCACTGTGCTCAGGAACGTGGTTCAATCTGCCCAGAGTCACAGCCTGGTTGTGCAGTGGCAGCTAAAAACCAAATCTGCAATCAAATAAAATTGCTTACTGGTGTTCAGGTTGCTGACAGCTGGGACAGAAATAGAGGCAATAGTCCCATACTTATCAAGTGGTTACTCTGGTGGTCTGACAGGTCTTTTCCAACTCTTACTTCAATGAAACTAAGGCAGCTTTGTTTGCTCCTTTGTTCCTCTAAAGGTACAAAAGTTTCCCACCAGCTGATTTGAGGAAAAAACTGCCATAAAGAGAGGAGTTAGTTAACAAATAGTAATAATAGTCAACAGCAAAAGAGAGTCATTGACCAGGCTGCCCAAATTAATATTTCCTGGTTTAGCAAACTAAAGCAATGTGAAGTACTGTGAGGATTGAAACAACAGAGTAGCAGTCAGCATGCATCAGCCTCATGCAAGAGTGACAACAAAACAATACATAAATCTGACACCAGAAACAAAGGCCTCAAACTACATGTAATGTAGAAAGAGGAAATAAAACACAGAATCAGCAGAAAATCAAATAAGGGTTAGACAGCAGGTCAGATAGTAGGGGTACAGTTGTTCAGTTAGCTGCAGAGAAACAGAGAATGATGGCAGTATTAAAGTTTGGTAATTTCATACACAAAGGTCACAATAATGTTTTTTTTCCTTGGTCAACTTAATTGGAAGTGTTAATGATTTGCCATAGAGTTAAGGTAGTCTTTTTTTTTTCCCCCCTCAGTTGAATTTTAGTTATGGGAGAAATTGTGAAGATGACTTAAATATAGCTTATGTATATTATCTCACAAAATGGCATATCTCTGGAGTAAAGGATAAATCACAACAAAGCTCATCTGTCACCTTGCAAGAGCAACAAATACTAATGTGTATTCCAGAGCAGCAGTAATTGCATGTGAAATAATAGCTTTGCATTTCAGCTCAAATTCTGAATTTTCAGGTGACTTTTTTCTGTGTTATCACTCAGGATGAAAATCCAAATACCTGGATGTTTTTCATTCAGCTGAAATTTGGCAGTATTTTGGAGTTCCTACGGTAAGGATGTATTGGTGTAGATAGAGCAAAAGATGCTCGTGTTGCTGCTAGGCTCACTAGGAGGGCTTGGACGATGGGGGTAGAAACAGCTGACTGCAGGCTGGGAGAAGCCTTGGAGCTGAGGCGGGTTTCCTGACAGATATTTGAAAATTTCCAGCAAAATGGAAATAAAATTTGTCTTCAAACTGTTTTCTCAATCTTATATAGTACCAAGGGAAATTCTTTTCCAATTCTTTAGCAGACGTGAAGAGAAAGGTCAAGGCTGTAGACGTTTTTATTGGGATGGGTTAATGCTCTCCAAAGCTTCCAGACTAATTTTTTTTTTCCAGTTCATTGTAAGAAAGTTCTGTTTCCCACATGAATGCAGTTCATCCCGTTACCCACACCCAGTTACAGTATGATTGCGCAGCATGTTAGCATGCTGGGAACCATGAAGGATATTTTACTATCCCAGGCCCTGGCCTACTGATTGCCATGGAGATGAAAATGTACACCATTCTGAGTGCTTTGGAGCGTCCTTGGAGACGTGAAGTTAGAAATTATCTTGGTCAGTAATGTTGCCCTGCTGCAGTTCAGACAGTAAGTGCTGAAGGCAGGTATTAAGGCTGGTTCAGCATCTGCTGATGCAGAGGATTAGCTGTTCTTGCTTTGGAGGTTTGACAGAAAACATTACTCCTGGATGGTGGGGTGGGCACTTTGCATTGTCTTTTCAGGTGTGTATTTTCTTAGAAAAGACCCTTCCACTGAAAGTCAGTTACCTTCAGCCAAAAGGGTTTTCTCACCCAGTAGCTGCAGACTTCCCACTACACTTGCTTCCTTCTACTAGCTCAGATACATACTCTTTCTCAGATTTAACTAGCTGTTAATCAATTGATCTTTTCCAGCCAACCCAATGAAAGGCATTGTTGTATGTGGTGAAGGACAAGAAGTTTGCAAATACTGGTGTTTGCATCCATGTTGCCTCTCTATTTCTTCTAATGCCTTCATTTACATACTGCATGAAAATGGCCTGAGTCTGTTGGTGAAGCTGTAACTTGCCACCACAATTCTTCAGGACCCCTTTGAGGAGGACTTCAACTTCTTCCATTCCTCGACTGAATGCATTTTAAAGTATTTCCTGAGTTCCCTGCCCCCTCTCTTG
Organism: Balaeniceps rex; assembly: GCA_013401315.1. Lineage (NCBI taxonomy): Eukaryota > Metazoa > Chordata > Aves > Pelecaniformes > Balaenicipitidae > Balaeniceps > Balaeniceps rex. The sequence continues at coordinate 29,101 of VYZW01057698.1, read as the reverse complement.
AGCAGTAATACACTACAGTCAGCAGTACTAAATGCTCTCAGAGAAGGCAAGGGTTGAGGATTGATATTCTACCATGTCTTTGCCTGAAGCCAGGCTGTGCTCCAGAACACTGGCTCCAGCTCAGTACATTTGTGAGTGGCTTTTGTTGACTGGATCTGTTTGGATTCTGTTTGAGGACAGGGTTAGCACAGTGTGTCTGGAATTTTTCTTGTGTTTTGGTTGTATGATGGGAAGTTTTGGGGAGGATGAGGGAATTCTGCTGAATAAGTTAGGGCCATTACTCCAAGGCCAGCTGATAAAAAGTGAGATGTGTTCAGCTTGCTTAGGGCTAGCCCCTCTATAACAGATGTGTCTTGAAGGAAGTTTGTTGAATCATCTCAATACAGAGCCAGGGACTGGGCTAACAGATAAACTGTGTGGTCCAATGCATCAGCTTTTTCCTATGACCCCTCTGCACAAATAGTATGCACAAACACAATGTTTAAGTGCCAGACTCCTTGTGAAGTGTAGGACTGGAAGTATGGGGTGAAGTGAGCTGTTCTTTGGCTTGTAAAAGGGTTTCACATCAATGCATGAATGATACAGCACATGCTAAGAAGTGTAAAGGCCCACCCAGCTTGCAGCTTGCAAAGTTTATTTGCAGACCTATGGAGGAAATTCCATACCTCCCACTTTGCACAAGCAAACAGATATTTGCAGATGCATGTTCTTTAGTATCATGACTTTTTTTACACATGGGTGCACATCAGAAAATGTACATGTGAATGCTTAAGGGAGGCTTTTGGACAATATTAGTTCTAAAGATCAAAGAAGGCAATGACACATGATGTGTGCTCCAACAGCGAGGCACTGCATGGTGTAAGGGTCTCCACTCACAGGCACTGTGAGAGCCATTCTGCCGAATGCAATTAATTTGATCCAGAATTGCACAGAATAGAAATATACCCCTGAAATGCCTTCAAATAAGGGGCAACACTAAGCATTTTATGAATTAAATGGTAATATACCAAAGCAGAACACAAAGAAGAGATAAACAACCAATAAAGTTGCAGACATTTTTCAGACAGTAAAAAATAACTCCTGAAAATAAGAAAGTAAGAACACGGAAGCACTGAATAGTTTTCCTGGGATGATGCATAGTCCCTATCACTAGTGAAGTTTTTTGAGAACAAGCTTGTCAAACAACTGGTAGGATGGATGTCATCTAAAAACTCTATCCATATAACTGATCCTGCTTTGGGCAGGGGAAGAGACTAGACTAGATGACCTCTTGAGATCTCTACCAGTCCTATTTATCAAACCTGTAAGAGTTCTGTCTTTACCACACACCTTGTTATCAGCACTATAATCATGTCATGACTCAGATTTATTGGTATAGCTAATGTCTGTGAACAAAGCTGGCTGGTTGTGTAACAGCCCACAGTCATTTTTGATTTAGCACAGATTCTTTACCAAAATGGACCCAAATACAGTGCTGTAAAGAGGAGGTGGTCACTCGCCTGCTCTGGCCTCGCCCTGTGAGCGGCACAGGACTGCGGGGCAGATCAAACACGAGTGCTGGGTTGCCTGTTTTCCTCTCATCTGTCCTGTAAAATCCTATTATGCCTTTGTCATTGTATCAAATTACTCCATGCTACGACACATTATGAATACAGGAAACCTTATCATTATTTATTTGGGTATTGCTTAAATCTAATGGCCCAAGGTACGAGAGAGCCCTCCTGTGCTGCAAGGCCATAGAAACACTCATCACAGATGACAGCTCCTGTTGCAAAATGGGCATCGGGGTGCACAGGGAAAATTTGCAGTGTCCAAATGCAATAACCTGTGGCAGGAAGCAATGCTGAGTTAATTACATGTGTTTGGTACTAATCCAAGATTAGGATACTTAGGTATCTCTGCTGCCACAAATTAAACAAGAGGGTTAAACTAGCCTGCCAGGTCCCATTAGCCTGGGCCCAGAAGAATAGTCCTTAGTACAGGCTTCAGTTTTGACCAGTTCACAAATTTAGATTTCCTTGAAGTAAGACATAAGCAGATAAAATGGTTGAGGTAAAATGCTTTTGAAGAGTGAATTGTTAGCCCTTGCTGAGGGGATGTGCAGCTAGTACCTTTGTAAACCCATTGGACTTTTGCTCTGAAAGTCTAATTACATTCATTTCTCATCAGCTGCTCGAGCAGCTGAGTAATGGCTACAGCATGTGCATAGCAGAAGGAGGGCATTCTGCAAACCTGTGGAAATTACTTCCACTGCAACCAATGGGACTATCTGTGTAACTGTTTGCAGGGTTAGGTCTTTGGTGTGAGAGCAGCGATACCAAAATCCATCAGTTTGTCAAAGAGAGGGGAAGGGCTAGATGCACTGGTTGCCTCTGACAGCTCTGTTCTTAGTGGCAGTCTTTAATCTCATTTCTGATCATAAGGGGAGATAAGGTAGAAGATTAAATGAAGAAATGGAACTGCTTTTGGTTAGAGAACTTTGTACAGAGCTTTCCAGTGGCTGGCTGCCATTGGAAGGACCTAAATGTGTGCAATGGTAGAATGGAAACAGATGTAAAACATTTTATCAGCCCAGGCAATATTGAGTTGCTCTGCTCTGGAGACAGCATAGCTTCCCATTTCTGAGTTATCTTACTGGATAAGGTTATACATGGATAGTTAACAGTTATAACCCATCTCAGCTGGAGCAGGGATATTTCAGGTTCCTTGTGGAGATTTTAAATAACTTTTTAGTGAATGTTTTGCTTCATCTGTAACAGCTGGCTAGAGAGTTTCAATGATTTATTTTCAATCACGCCTTCTGAGTTTGAGGTTTTATGGAAGGTGTGAATGCATTCTTCTTGGGGGTCCTGAGCTATTTCAGCCATTTCGATTTTTTAAGAATGTACATGGTTAAACTGATATACTCAGTGGCTCAGGAGTACAGATCAGTGCTGTGTGAATTCACTTTCTTGTTGGCCAGCTGGCAATGTATTGTCTCTCTCTTCCAGCCTGCATTTACACAGCAAACTGGCATCTGTCAGCAAGGGGTGTTAGGAGGATGATGCAAACTCAACACAGTCTAGCACTAAAGATGTGGATGAGAAAAGAGGCTGCTACCTCCTCATTTATGTGGCTTGAAAGGTTTTTGATGAGTGTTTCAACCTCGAGGCTGGAATAGAGGCTGAGGGGCTGCTGCTTCAAACAGGTGAGGTCCTACGGCTGTTCAGTAGTACAAAAGGAAAAAAAAAAAACCCACATTGTGTCTGTGCTTACTTACTGGGATTTAAGGATATGTGCTTGGTGATCTCCCTGTGGAAGAGGAGGGAGAGGTTGGTGCGTGCCCAGATATTGCTCTGATACAGAGCTGGGAGTTGGCTGGGTATGCACCCAGACATTGAAAGAGATTTTGGTTTCTGGAGCCTAAACAGAACAAAAAGTAGCTTTCCCTCCTTTTCCCATCTTGTGCTGCATGCAGTCTGCTAAGACTGGGTAATTTGATGCGACATACCTAATTAATACAGCTGATTTAGTATAGCAATGGGGTGCAAGATGAGTGATTTTCTACTCAGTCTGGAATTGAATGAGACTGGGACAAAGGAGGAAATCCTGAGACTGAAATTACTGATTTTTCTTCAAGTAAAGAGTTAATGTTACCAAAGTCATTGAGTTACCTGTTGGTTTCCCAACTGTTTTATATTACAGAGCATTGACTCTGAAGTAAAAGAAGCAAAACCAGTAATTGCATCACATTTATATATATGCATTAATCATTCTCATTCAGCATCATAGCATATTAATAATTTCAAGTGATTAAAATTGATGTTTATATTGCAACATGTATTTTTCTAGTGAAAGAAATGTCCAAGTTTTGAAACTGAGCCATAACTTCAATATTAAATACAGACTTTGTGAGCAGTACCTCAAATTGGCACACGATGGCACGATGATGACATTTTAAAGGAGAGATCTTTAAGCGTGTTGTGGTAGTCATAGCAACTAGTTTGAAATGTCATCTTTAAACTATGTTTTGCAGAGGAAAATATTTTTCATTTTGCATTTTGAGGTGCAAGTGATATTGCCTTTTCTTTTTGTATTTTTCTTTTAGTTAGAATTAAAGTCAGCTACATCATACAGGACTGACTTTCCAAAGTTTGACTGGAAAAAAACCACAATTAACAATATGGTACATGGAGTTCTTGCCACAAGCCTTTAAAAGCATTCAATGCAAATCACTGAATGTTTGGGGTTTTTTGTTGTTGTGGTTTCCCCGCCCCCCACCCCTTTTTTTCCCCTCTTTTTTTTTTTTCTCCCAGGTCCTTCTTTTCATGAAGCCTTACCCTTATTATATTACAGAGCACCTCTGCTTCTTCCCAGGAAACCAGAGAGCCTGAGTTCCTCATCAGTGAAGAGGAGTTGGAGGAGGTGGGGGGAAGTGCTTTTCATTTGCTCCTATTGAAACTGTCTTATGCATAGTGGGTGAAGGGAAGACGATGGATGTAGTTTTTCTGGATTTTAGTAAGGCTTTTGATACTGTCCCTCACAGCATCCTTCTGGACAAGTTGTCCAACTGTGGGATGAGCGGCTTCACGGTGTGCTGGGTGAAGAACTGGCTGAAAGGCAGAGCTCAAAGAGTTGTAGTGAATGGGGCTACATCTGGCTGGCGACCAGTCACCAGTGGTGTTCCTCAGGGTTCACTTCTAGGGCCAGTCCTGTTGAATGTATTTATCAACGATCTGGATGCAGGAGTTGAATGCACCATTAGCAAGTTTGCTGATGATACCAAAATGGGAGGTGCTGTTGACTCTCTTGAGGAACAAGAGGCCTTGCAGAGGGATCTAGATAGATTGGAGCATTGGGCAATGATTAATGGAATGAAATTTAATAAGTCGAAATGCTGGATCCTGCACATAGGATGGAGTAACACCGGGCACAAGTATAAACTGGGAGAGGAGTGGCTGGAGAGCAGCCCTGCAGAAAGGGATCTGGGGGTGCTGGTTGGCAGCAGGCCCAATATGAGTCAGCAGCGTGCCCTGGCAGCCAAGGGGGCAAACCGCATCCTGGGGTGCATCAAACACAGTATCACCAGCCAGTCAAAAGAGGTGATTATCCCTCTTTATTCGGTGTTGGTGCAGCCTCACCTTGAGTACTGTGTGCAGTTCTGGGCCCCACAATTTAAGAAGGATGTTCAGGTCCTTGAATGCATCCAGAGGAAGGCAACAAAGCTGGTGAAAGGGCTGGAAGGAATGTCCTATGATGAGCAGCTAAGGACTTTGGGCTTGTCTAGTTTGGAGAAAAGGAGGCTGAGGGGCGACCTCATTGCTCTCTACAGCTTCCTGAGGAGGGGACGCAGAGAGGGAGATGCTGAGCTCTTCTCCCTGGTATCCAGTGACAGGACATGTGGGAATGGTTCAAAGCTGTGCCAGGGGAGGTTTAGACTGGACATTAGGAAGCATTTCTTTGCCAAGAGGGTGGTCAAACACTGGAACAAGCTTCCTAGAGAGGTGGTCAATGTCCCAAGCCTGTCAGTGTTTAAAAGGCATTTGGACAATGCCCTTAATAACATGCTTTAACTTGGTCAGCCCTGAATTGGTCAGGCAGTTGAACTAGATGATCGTTTTAGGTCCCTTCCAACTGAAATAGTCTATTCTAGTCTAGTCTAGTCTAGTCTAGTCTATCCAGAAAGTCTTTGAGCTAAATGTCAGTCAAAAGGCAACAGTTTTATGCCAATTACACACTCAATGAAAGAGGTGTAGATTTCTTACAGTGAACATGAAAACAATTAACAAAACCTAAAGTGGATTTGATAATTTTGAAATAACCATCCTGAATTTAATATGCAAAGTCTTTCGTGTTTCTGAGTATTCAGAGAATGGCCAATTACTTTCAGAAATTAGTTCTTAAAACAGTCTAAGTTGTTGGTGCAAACCTTTATATTATGATGTTTGGTTTTCCTCCATTCAAACATCTGTTTGGCAGAAAAATGATCCAGATACTTTATTATCACAGCACAGAGTCAAAAACACCACTTAGTCGTGTCTTGGGCCAACAAACAGAGGCAGGTTCTTCAGTGAAACCCAGGTGTCTCTGCATTTATCAATGTAGATAATGTTGCAGGACTAAGATCTCGCTCTGCAGAAGGTGAAATTACTGAGGAAGGATTCTTTTCAGTTAACAAGAGATACATTCACCAATGCGGGGCGGGGAGGAGTTTTAAACAAGCTTAAAAACATTTGAGTGTGGAAAATTAAGACACTTAACGACGTTGAAACATCGGTCACAAGTACTGACAGCAAACCTGCTCCAGTGCGGGCTCTCCTCTCTCCACGGGTCCACAGGCCCTGCCAGGAGCCTGCTCCAGCACAGGTTTCCCGTGGGGTCACAGCCTCCTTCGGGCATCCACCTGCTCCGGCAAGGGTTCCTCCACAGGCTGCAGGTGGATATCTGCTCCACTGTTAACCTCCATGGGCTGCAGGGGGACAGCCTGCCTCACCATGGTCTTCACCACGGGCTGCAGGGGAATCTCTGCTCTGGTGCCTGGAGCACCTCCTCCCCCTTCTTCTTCACTGACCTTGGTGTCTTCAGAGTCGTTCCTCTCACACATTCTCACTCCTCTCTCCAGCTACAGTTTGTGTCCCAGTGTTTTTTTTTTTTTTCCTCTCCTTCTTAAATATGTTATCCCAGAGGCACTACCACTGTCATTGATTGGCTCGGCCTTGGCCATCTGCGGGTCCGTCTTGGAGCCAGCTGGCATTGGCTCTATTGGACATAGGGGAAGCTTCTAGGAGCTTCTCACAAAAGCCACCCCTGTAGCCTCCCCTGCTACCAAAACCTTGCCACACAAACCCAGTACAACTAGCCTTCACCATTTAGGACTGTTATGCCAAATATTTATGCACAGAGACTGATTATCCTTTCCCACATTGTCATGTTGACACTATTTTTAACACCACCACATATTTTCTGAAGATTATTTTCGAGATTAAATGGTTGTGATTTTGGGTCTAGCTCTAACAAAAGAAGAAAAGCAAACCAAAAAACCCCAGCCAGTGTGTTCAGAATGGCTGCAGGGGAATGATGTGTCTTGCTTTTTAATGGAAATCTTCAACTCTGTGTATCCAAAACAAGCTGTAACAGCTTTACAGTGAAGTTGTTTTGAGGTTTTGTTTTGAAGTTTACTACTCCCAGTTTTCATTTATTCAATCATACATATGCATAAAACATTTTTATTTTTTCAGATAGCAATTTGCATGAACACCAGGGCTTTATCACAAATGCTGTTCTTATGTTGGGTCAACTGGAAGTTATTCTTTACTGTAGGGCTTTCAGTTAATTAAATTCAAAGAATCTGTTTGACTGCTAATGCCTGTTATACTCCAGATAAGAGAAAAAAAAATTTTTTCATCAGTCTGTGGGGAGAGAGACTGCTAACGCACCTCCTGAGCTGTAGCCACAACATTGAAAATTAGGAAGCATGGCCTGCCCAAAGGTTGACTTAATATTTTAGTGGGGCATACCCATCTGTGATGAATACAGAATGGCTCTTCTGATGCATTTATTATACAAAATGAATCACATTTCTGAACTTTTAATGCAATGGAGGTTTGTCTGGAATATTATGCGCTGCATGTGATTTAATTAATACAGGGGAAAAAAGGAGTGAGGTGCAGTTGCAATAGAAGGGGCCTTTACCTAAATTATCATTCCAAAAAATTGATTGTTCTTATGAGAGTCAGTAAGAAATTAAGAAAATTTTGTTCTTTTTTTTTTTGAACTTGAGTTCCACCTTCTGACTGCAGCTTTGGTTCTGCTAACTGAAGGAGAAACCCTAGTGGCTACTTTCTGACTTTATTTGTACTAGTATAGGAATTCAGATGGAAAACTAAGTGAAAATCAGTAACAGTTGACCCAGGCATTTGAAATTAATATTGACCAGGAATCCCTAAATGTCTGACAGTTCTGTATAAATCACAGCTGATAAATGGGGGCACCTCAGCTTAATAACAGTGGAGATGCTTTTATTCTATACTGTTGCTTCTATATATACTAATGGTCCACATTTTCTCACATGCATCTTCCAGAAATCATTTTGTGAGACTTTCCAAAAGGGGCTAACCTATACTTTTTAAGACAAGATGGCTACCCAGTTTAAGGAGGGAAGTAGTAGAAACCAGATTATTTAAGGTATTTAATAGTGTTCACTGTATCATCAGTAGATATCTTTACTTGGTAGGGAAAGCCAAATTCTTGAAAAACACTGGAACCTAGCAACCGTGATTGAAACTGATTTCCCATCTTTGCCTTCAATAGTGTTGACTTGGGAGTTTGAAGAAGGTCACCTTTTATGCTGAATGGAAGGAATGTGGACAGTATTTACTGATCTAAGAAATTCAATAATTAAAGAATCATAGAATGGTTTGGGTTGGAAGGAACCTTTAAAGATCATCTAGTTCAACCCCCCTGCTGCGGGCAGGGACATCTTTCACTAGATCAAGTTGCTCAAAGCCCTGTCCAACCTGACCTTGAACACTTCCAATGATGGGGCATCCACAACTTCTCTGGGAAACCCGTCCCAGTGTTTCACCACTCTCATTGTAAAAAATTTCTTCCTTATCTCCAATCTAAACCTACCCTCTTTCAGTTTAAAAGCGTTGCCCCTTGTCCGGTCACTACAGACCTTGCTAAAAAGTCTTTCTCTGTCTTTCTTGTAAGACCCCTTTATATATTGAAAGGCCACAATAAGGTATCCCCAGAGCCTTCTCTTCTCCAGGCTGAACAATCCCAACTCTCTCAGCTTTTCTTCATAGGAGAGGTGTTCCATCCCTCCTAGCATTTTCATGGCCTTTCTCTGGACCCGCTCCAACAGGTCCATGTCCTTCTTGTGCTGAGGGCTCCAGAGCTGGATGCAGTACTCCAGGTGGGGTCTCACCAGAGCAGAGTAGAGGGGCAGAACCACCTCCCTCGGCCTGCTAGCCACGCTTCTTTTGATGCAGCCCAGGATACAATTGGCTTTCTGGGCTGCAGTCACACATTGACAGCTCAGGTCCAATTTTTCATCCACCAATATCTCCAAGTCCTTCTCTGCAGGGCTGCTGTCAAAGATAATTCTATAATTTTTCTCAGGTTTGCTGGCATTCAGATTTTGCTTTGCTTTAGGCATTCACAAAAATACACTAATATTTACCATTAAAACTAATTTTTATACATCTTTAAATCTTTTACAAAGTGAATTGATAACACAAAAGTCACCCAGGATCAGGGAGTGAATTTGTACACTTTTTTATATACCTGAGGACTTGAAAAGACTCGAGGTCTGTCTTTGTTTCAAAGACAGAATTTGAGGCATTGGGTAAGTAGAAGAAAAGGGGTTGGGTGTAGATAAAGGAGAAATGAGCTTGAAAGCCTAAGGAGGAGAGAAAATTTGAAGAGAAAAAATATGATACAATCCAATTGAGCAGAAATAGAGAACAAAAAATCATCAAGAGACTTCCCTTAAGAGACAGTAGAATGGTGATATATTTTATAGGCTGCTATATTGGATTAAAGGAGGCCTAAAATGAAAAGCTATGTGTAACAAAGGCATGAAACAGGTTTCTCCTCTTCTTTTTCACGGGCTTCCAGCCCTTTTCACATTTGGTTGATTGCAAAGTATGAAATCTCAGAGGGTCACAGTCATCTTTGGCTTTTGTTGGTGAGAGGGACAGAGCAGACCCCATTGCATGTTGCTCCTGTTAAAATAAAACACCTTTCCCGCAGAAGGAGTAGGTGAAAATCTAGACAGACTCCTTTTATCCAAGTACATGGTAGAAATACAAGAGCCAGAGTGTAGACCATTATCTATCCAGTGGGCCAAATGTACCCTGGAGTCACTGAAGTAAGTGGAGTTACACTGAAGATTTTAGCCAATATAAAGTTTGATGCAATGTTGATACTCCTGTTTTCTCTGTTATTTTGTGTTTGCCTTTGGCAAACTTCAGCTTTTCTCTCTCCACTTTTCTACAACATCACTAGGCCTGATCTTTTGAAATCTTAAAATATTAAATGCCTTACATCTAAATGATGCTCCAAACATAGGTGTAGCATGGCCCTCTAGAAAGCCAAGCCCATTGAGCAGCCTGACCAGACTGATTTGCCCTCACACAGCTGGATCCTCACAGGGTGGCTGCTGCCTGATGTGGGTAGCGATGTGCTGGGGCTGCTGCTGAGGAGACATCACAGGGAGAGCCTGAGCTGTGGGCAAGGCAAGGAATAAGGTATGGAAACTATTCCAAATCAGTTCTGCCAGTAACATGAGATTGTAAAGTTTCCCTAACAAGAGTTTCCCTGCATCAGGAGCCAGCTTCATGCAGGGGCTGATGGATCCAGCACTCAGAAGTTCATGTTTAAGGGCTCCACTGGGGGAGAGCAGTGTGGCTAGAAAAATATAAAGAGCTTTTGCGTTTTAAGACCATCCTATGAAAAGTGAAGGTCCCTTTATGTTGAAGGAAGCCTGGAATCTGGGCCAATATAGTTGCAACCTTTCTCGTTGTACTCCTAAAATCTTTGTCATCCTCTCAGTTTAATTATTGTAACCATCTCTTTACCCTGGTTTCTAGTTTTGCACTTTCCTCTCACCAGCAATCTTCCCAGACACTGTTTTGTCCACAGTGGGCTCCTCTTTGGACAATTAGCTGAAGCTTGATTGAGCTGTACTTCACCTGCATCTCATTTCTGCTCTTCTGTCTCTTCCCTGACCCCTCAGTCATGGTGTTTTTGCATGTTGTAAGGATGCTCAATGCTTTTTTTCAGCATCTCTGTCCTCATTCTGTTTCATGACCTCTTTTGTGTTGCTCTGTACTCCAGGAGTGCTGAGACGAAAAGGCTGGGGCAGAGCATATCTCATTCACTCTCTTCCTGGGAGACCATTTATTCCAGGAAACCTGTTCTATTGGTCTTACCTATCTTTATTCGATTGTTTAATATTAAGCACTTACCCAACAGCGTGAATTGCAATTAGCATGAATTATACGACATGACAGTTTCTGCCCTGATTTTCTCTCATTTACATAAGTGCTAAGCTGTAAGCACGTTTTGTCTTCCAAACATTTTCCAAGCTTAAACGTAGGTGTTTTTGAAAGCCTTTCATGGCTAAGAACACCAGACTCCTGGAGACAGATGCCAGTGCATGAATAAAATTTACAGTTTCTTAATATCTAGACCTTACTTCATGGCCATTCACTATATTCTGCTGTAGCTCAGATTTGGGTTGGTGAGGGGCTTGGAAAAGGTGTGGGTAGTTAAAGGAAAACACATGGAGTGTACCGGTTCACAAATTTGAAACCCTGGTGCAATTGTGACTTTTCTTTCTGCTTGCATTACACAGGCCAAGTTTTAGGTAACTGTATTGGGTTTGTGTGGCAAGGTTTTTGTAGCAGGTGGGCTACAGGGGTGGCTTCTGTGAGAAGCTCCTAGAAGCTTCCCCTATGTCCGATAGAGCCAATGCCAGCCAGCTCCAAGACGGACCTGCCACTGGCCAAGGCCAAGCCAATCAGCAAAGGTGGTAGCGCCTCTGGGAAAACATATTTAAGAAGGAGGGGAAAAAAAACCTGCACGATTGCACCTGGAGAGAGGAGTGAGAATATGTGAGAGAAACAACCCTGCAGACACCAAGGTCAGTGAAGAAGGAGGGGGAGGAGGTGCTCCAGGTGCCAGAGCAGAGATTCCCCTGCAGCCCGTGGTGAAGACCATGGTGAGGCAGGCTGTCCCCCTGCAGCCCATGGAGGTTAACAGTGGAGCAGATATCCACCTGCAGCCTGTGGAGGAACCCACGCCAGAGCAGGTGGATGCCCGAAGGAGGCTGTGACCCCACGGGAAGCCTGTGCTGGAGCAGGCTCCTGGCAGGGCCTGTGGACCCGTGGAGAGAGGAGCCCATGCTGGAGCAGGTTTGGTGGCAGGACTTGTGACCCCATGGGGGACTCACGCTGGAACAGTCTGTTCCTGAAGGACTGCACCCCATGGAAGGGACCCACGCTGGAGCAGTTCATGAAGAACTGCAGCCCGTGGGAAGGACCCATGTTGGAGAAGTTTGTGAACTGTCTACCGTGGGAGGGATCCCATGCTGGAGCAGGTAAAGAGTGTGAGGAGTCCTCCCCCAGAGGAGGAAGGAGCGGCAGAGACAACGTGTGATGAACTGACCGCAACCCCCATTCCTCATGCCCCTGCGCTGCTCGGGGGGAGGAGGTAGAAAAAATTGTGAGTGAAGTTGAGCCCTGGCAGAAGGGAGGGGCAGGGCGAAGGTGTTTTAAGATTTGGTTTTATTTCTCATTACCCTACTCAGTTTTGATTGGTAATAAATTAAACTGATTTTTCCTGAAGTCGAGTCTGTTTTGCCTGTGATGGTAATTGCTGAGTGATCTCCCTGTCCTTATCTCAACCCATGAGCCTTTCATTATATTTTCTCTCCCTTGTCCAGCTGAGGAGGGGACAGGTAGAGCAGCTTTGGTGGGCACTTGGCATCCAGCCAGGGTCAACCCACCACAGTAATGTAAGTATGTCAGGACACGTATCTTGTCTGAGGTAGAAATCATGCCTCTGTCTAAGTATGACATCCTTTACCATGCTGTGCATTACCACACCCCCTAGAAAACACTCTTCAAGCAATTTAAATCCAGTGTTTCAAATTCATTTTCAAACACATATTTTCAAATCATAGGGCTGGGGCAGTATTTTCCTTTCTGTCTTTAGGTGCTACAAATTTTATCTCATCCTTCCCTCTACTTAATAAAGCACACATTGCACTTCAAAAATCTCTCATTCATTCCTGCAAAGCTGAGACGGTGATGCTGTTCGTGCCACCCTTGTTCCCAAAAGTCATTACTGATGTAAGAAATGTGCTCAGCCCTGGCCTACGTGATGCTGCTATTTCACCTGGAGGCATCCTTCTTTCCAAGCCATATAAACCCAGAGCTCTAATGCTTTGCTCTCTTCAGCCTTTAGCTGACTGCCTAACACTTATGAGTGAAATGTGTTTTGTATGTCATCTGTGAAACTAGTTTGTGCAGCAATTGGTCTCCTTTCAGAAGAAGAGTGCTATATAAATGTAAGTCATTAATGTTGTCATTACCCAAGGACAGAAAAGGATGAAAATATGCATATATATTTTTTACTGCTGGTGTAACTACAGCATTCGGTAAGCCTATTTAAATATTTGTTTGGCATAATGGTTGCTATTTAGTTTTAAGCAAGAAGCAAATAGTTTATGCTTCTTTTAGTTCCATTTTAATTCAGTACTACTAAACTAAGGAAATTTCAGATTGGAGGGAGTGCAATACTAGGACCATTTTAAAAAAGAGCATTTTAAAATGAGATAAAATGAAAAATGAAAATAACTCTGGTTACTTAGAGATACTACTTTCTTAAAGTAGCAAACAGCAGTAAAACTGTACCTGCCTCTACCTTTCTCATCTGCTTCTACTTTTTTCATCCTGAGATCCCAGAATCTTGAAAGCAGAATAGAAAAAGCTTATGAAAACTCTGTGAAGTCCATCTATTTCCACAATAGGATTATTCATCACCACATGTTTTCCCCATCTGGCAGTAAATGGCCAAAATGCTGAGACCACCACTGTCTCACTCGCAAATTGTTCCACAGTCTAACCAGTCAAGCTATTGAGAAGATATGCCTGCAGTTCAATCCAAATTGTCTGCAATCATATTGCTTCCTTTCCCTTGTTATCCTGAGTAGTTCCTCCCCACCCATGTGTTTAACCTCCCTGAAATATTTGTGGATGGCAATCAGATCCCTCTGAGTCACTGCTTATCTAAGCTGTATGCATTTTGAGCTTCTTTCTTTTCTTATGAAAATCTTTTCATTTAACCATTTTTCTCCACTTTCCTGTGTAATCCTCAACATTCACCAAAGCCATTAGAAGAATTGCCACTGGCTGAGCATGGGAATCAACAGCAAGCCTTACACAGATGGTCTCTCTAGTGGCCTGTGTGTGGCTGGAGTTATGCTATGAAGCTAGTGTTTTAGCTACATAAGGAGGTAAAGTCCCAGCTCTGTTAAGAGCCAATGCCCACATTCTTACTAGCTGCAGCATGGCCTGATTTAATCACCCAAGGCAGCAGAAACAGCGTGCAGGAAATAATGTGTCTTCCAGACTTCAGTGGTAGAACCACCATTTTATTAGATTACTCTGTGTGACTAGATGCACAGGGAAGCTTTTCCATTTTCAATTCAGTTACCATTTTGATTTGGAACAACAGTTTGGAAATGTGAAATATTCTGTGGAATGGAGAGGTTTTAGAAGTTTTCCTTGGGAAAACTAATGTAAAATGGCATTTTTTGAAATGCTGTGGTCAGGGAACTGACTCTTGGCCGGAGAAGGAGCCCAAGAAGCCTGGCAGCTGGTCAGCACTTTTGACCTCTCCCTTCCCAGTGAGCCTGGTGACCGAAAAGCTGTCCATCCTGAGAGCTAAGGAGCCTGGAAGGCAAGGCAGGTCACACCGGCCTCCCTGCCTGCTTTCCATCAACAATTTTGACAGGTCCCCACAGAGTGTTGTTATTAAATCAAATCAGTATTTACAGCCAGAAAATGTCTGTCAGAATATATTTTTAACAAGCTGAACTTTAATTCTTCAGCTGTCTGCATGGTAGGCATGTCCTTTACAGGCAATTTTTCATTCCTCATTCCATTAAAATGTTTTCAGTTTGGCATGCCAAAATAACCCTTTCTGGAAGAAAAAAAAAAACAGACTTGTAATATAGCAAATAGATGTATAAAACAACTTATTACCTTTGGCTCCAAAACTCGTTTTAAGGCAAGAGAGAGTAGTGCTTAAATGCCTAAACAAATTGGGGAGCTTATAGGGCAGTGCAACCTACCCAGATTTAAAAAAAAAGAATAAAATAGATAAGCTAAGTGGTTTGTTATCTAGGATTATTATTTGATAAGTGATTGAAGCTGTATAAAGAGAAAGAGAAAGTATGAAAAATTGAAATGACAATGCTGCCAAGACTGTGTGTTAGGTAAAGTAACTGTGGGAAACTGCTGTACATTAAGTGCACATTAAGACCATCCAGCCCCAGTATGCTTGGAAGGTAGAAGCACCAGATAAAGCACTTGGAGAAGACATTAGTACAAATTAGCTTGTCTATTTAATTGGCTTACATTCCACAGCAGTCCTAGCTCTCATAAAAAGAGCTAACACCTTTCATATTTCTGCTTTGCATTTGTTAAGGAACTGCAAGTCAAGTTTTTGTTCCTAGCTTTGCTCAGAATTTCTCATAGATTTGGGAGGAGAGTCCTGCCCATGACCGATTGTGACTAAGGATAGTTGGTGTTGCAGGAAGACAAGGGAGAGAGGGCAGCATCCCAGTGTCATGGGACCAACACTTGTAAACAGAAAGGGGGGAAAATCTCCTATTTGTTTCCTTGGTCATGACTCAGTGGAATTAAATTTTATTTTTAGTGGTATATAATGAACATAGAATTGATGAAATATTGTAGCTGCAGCATATTATTTGTGTATGTATAGTTTAGTTTTCATACTTCTTTCCCTATGTAGCTTACAATATCCTGGCTCCCACCCACCTCCATCATCCCAATTTAGAAACCTCTTAATTAGGGAGGAAAAGACTTTGAGGGGTACTCAAGGAAGAGTACATTTTCTGTTGGGCCAAAGGACAAGACAGGAGGATGTAGCTATGAAAAGGTGACTGGATCAGGAGGTGTGGAGTCATTTCCGCTAAAGCAGTGGAGGAAAAAGCAATGGAAGAAGGGTCAAACAGAAAGGGAGGACCAGGGGAAATCCAAGGCTATGGGCATCCTTGAGCCCCTGTAGAGGCTGCAGCCTAAGAAACTCTCCTGCAGAGCTTTTTCCAGACCATGTTGTGTTGTTACTGGTTTTGAGTGGATGACTTTGCATGTTTTATAATGATACAGTGAAGTGGTGTCCATCTTGGCAAAATAATGAAAACTGATATCGACAGAGCTGTCAGAACCACCAGTAAATTATCTGTCCTAAAGTATTCAAGGAGTAATTTGTCCTGAGGAGCACACACTTCGAGGCGGAAGAAGAAGAGTTAGGTCTTGTCTTCATTTGTGGGTGGGAACAGAAAGGGGGAGTGCTCTGTCCATCAGGTGAGTGCAATGCTTAAAAAATGCAAACAAGTCAACACAGAAATAAGTGTTTAAACTGTATTCACTTTCAAAGAAACATTTCCTGGATTGGCAGAACTGCCTGTGGGTGTGAATCATCGCTCAGCACTGGTCTTCAATGCTGCAGCCATCTCCCATATGAAGAGGTCTAGTTATGTGGAAGAGTTATTGTGAAAAAAGTTAGGAAACAGAGATCCTGTCTTTGACTAGTGCTTTGGTAACTATCTGTAGGGACAGTCTTACTCTGTCACTCTGCTTTTACTTCTTTCTCCTTCCCCTTTTATTGGAGCAAATGGCAATTTGCTGACAATGCTCTTGAGAACAGCAGCTTAATTAGGCCCTGCTGGTACAATGAAAGTGGTAGGTCCTGCCAGAGCCTGTGTATTGTAGAATCACTGCTCCAAAAGCTGGCAGTTCTGCCAAAACTAGGAATGTGAGCACCTTGGACATGTCCTGGTAGAAACTTAGGTTACTGTTGGCCTCAAGCCATTCAGAGTTAGGTATGAGCTGACTCAGCTTGGGCATATAGGGGCAGTCAGGGAGCTTGACCCTTTCATTATTCCAGCTTCAAGTCTGCAAACCATATATCTCCCTCTGAGTTCTTAATAGTATAGTTTGATACCTATGCTTTGACTTACTTAAAGTAGAAGAAGAATCTGGAGAGGAAGAAGAAAGAGGATAAAATTGTGCAAGGTACAAAAGTACACACACAATTCCTAAAATCTGGCAAGTTTTACAAAGGGAAATAGAAACCACGTTGCTGTTTATTTTATTTTATTCTCCTCCCTGCATGTGATTTTTAAAAAATTTTTCTTTCTATGCTATAAGTGGATGATACCGATCTAATTCCTACCCAAAGACTCGTTTAGGCATTTTTCATCTTGTTTGCTTACCTAGCGGCTACAATAACAGGGATCCAGCTGTGAATGGACCTCAGTATGATACTTTAATTCAAATGATTTCTAATTAGAATATCAGTGAATGTTTTACCCTCAGGTCATCAATGCCCTTTCCTAAGAATGAATACTTACTGCTCACTAACTCTGTACGTTTTTACGCTATTGAATCCCACTGCTATGAAATCACCTAACTGCTAGTGTATACGCATTCCCCTTAATCAGTTAAAATGGGATTCAGATTAACAAGTCTTTCCATTTATAAGAGTAATGATTAAAAATATGTTAAGGAAACCCTAATTTCTGAAGTTTCCTGCTTTTTTTCTTTTCCGAGTAGAGTTGAAGTGCCTGAGTATCTAATGAACATAGGGCAAATTTGAAATTAATTGTAATCAGTACATGGTTTTGAGATGACAGATACAAAACTGCATGAATTTGTTTGTTTCCATTTGCAAAACCAGCTTGCTTTCCTTTATACTTTAAGAACTTCATGGTTGCTGAAGCCTGTGTATACACTTTGAATAGTCTGAGCAAGCCTTTCTCTTTTCTACATGTTCATAAAGATATTCAAGATATCTCAGCAACTATGTATGCAGATAGGTGAGTCAAGCTGGCATTTAAACTACGGAAAATTACATAACAGCTACTAATGTAAAAAAAAAAGATTATAAATATGATGAATGAAGAGCTGTGAATTAACATTTAGAAATTCAGCAAGCTGGGTTTTCCATCTGAATGAGTATGAAAGGTGAAGGGAGATATTTTTAAAAGCTTTTATTGTACGTCAGCAGAGTGTGTGTGTCAGAAAGAAATTATTTTGAGCATGCCTTAATATCACAGTTGCAGTAATTAGCCTTTAGGTATGTAGAAGGACCAAGCGGTTTTTTTCATGGGGAAAGTTTTCAGAGCTTCCTTTTTGCTGCCTCTAGACACATGCCCTGAATACAAGAGAGGGGAAGATCATGGCTCATTTAAATTACCTTAGGAACTACTCTGGTTCTTGAAGTCCTTTAGTGAAAAAGCTCAAAGCAAGGCTGTGATGTGCCACATAATTGTAAGTTTTGCAGTGAGGTAGTCATGTAGTAGAAAAACACATATATTGAAAGAGCAGAGACAAAAACTATTCCTGAAGGTAGAAGTTATGGAGGCTTATAAAAATGCAAGCTACCATAAAATAAAATAAAAGAATAAAATTTTTTTTTAAAAAAGCCTAAATGAGTGAACTTATATCTACTAAACCCATGCTGATTGTGATAGCTTCAAGCTTTGTCCTAGAGGACCTGGTCATTGGCAGAAGTATTTTGGTGAAGTAGAGGGAGTTTGCTGCCTGAGGGATCACTTGCTGCAGGGGTAAAGCTAAGAGATGCTCAGCCTTAGGTCGCTAGCTTAAATTCCAGGCAATACTTATGCCAGCACATGGTTTCCTAGGGACTTGAAGCAGCCTGAGCTCTATGGTACAAAGTATATCACTACAGCTGAAGTGAAGCAGAGTGAGTGGGCAGATGTTTATTTAATGCTATGGCAGATGTAAATCATGCTTGGAGTAGCATACAGTCTTTGCTTAT
This sequence comes from Balaeniceps rex, assembly GCA_013401315.1. NCBI lineage: Eukaryota > Metazoa > Chordata > Aves > Pelecaniformes > Balaenicipitidae > Balaeniceps > Balaeniceps rex. The sequence continues at coordinate 10,519 of VYZW01057698.1, read as the reverse complement.
TTTTTATAAATCGAGGTGAAGAAAAAAGCTTGAGTCTCTATGGGTCCACAGCAGCAATGGGATGACTGTGGGGCACATCTTCCATCTAAAGACCCTGAAATGATTTTGCTAGTTGGCATTCACAGATCCTCTTCTCCTTTCTTGAGAGCAGTGGACATTGGTCAGGGTTATCTCCTCATTGGTACAACAAAATTGATTCTATCCTTTTCTTTAATTTAGTTGGTAAAGTAGCATTTGTTAGCAGAGGTGATTCCTCATTCTTGGGCTGACCACATCTGAGAGTTTCTTACTTCTCATGTAGTGAAATAAGTTGGAATAGAAAGGATGGACAAACTGCCTGGTACACAGTTTGTGCAGTTTCATTGACTAAGCCATATTTAATATCTCTTACATGAGATACAAAAGCATCAGTCTTTGAAAAGTCACAAGCATTACAGTCCACATAGACCTTCTCTCTTCTCCACTCCACTGCAATGATAACAAAGATTAAATGATGCTGAGGGAGATCTCCAGGCTAACAGACAGACAAGCTCTAAATGTTAACATGCAATGGCAAAAAGAAAAAATACTCTATATCTCTAAATAAAGAAACTGTAAAAGTGGAATGACTAAGTCAGAGACAGTGTGGTCTACCCACAAGCCCAGGTCTGAGAAAGAGTTAGTGGACTAGAAGAAATGGCCATCCTTTGCCAAAAAAATCAACAATGGTACTGCAAGGCCATTTTCTGAATGACATTATCCTTTAAATTGCTCAGGATAGTTTTCTGTCTCTGGATAAAGTCTACATTCATTAATATCTGCAAGTCTTTTTTTCTGGATTGTTGAGCCCATCTTTTCTTCAAGTGATCTCAAGAGCTGCACAGAAAAAATATATGGTAATGTTATGTTGAAACATACACTGTGCAAATCCTGTGAAAATTTGGGGATCTGGCTGGGAAGTCTTCTGGTTTCTGACTGAATTTATAAACTTGGTGTATGCAGAGCTCCATCTGGGGCAATCAATTTTTCTGTTCCCTCCACTAGTTCCTCCAAGGCTTTTAAATCCTCAGGATATGAGAGGAAAGCCAAAAGGCAGGCCAGAGGCAATTGCAGATAGCCAGAGGTATTATGTTCCCCTGTTTGAAGCTGTGCTCAACCATGGTGTATTGCCACCCTTCAGGGAAGAGAGACCATACAAGCTAGGCTTCCTACTGGTCTTCAATGCCTTCCATAATGTGCTCTGCAATGATGGATCCCAAGAAATGCTCTGTGACTGCTGTTTGTGCTATGGGCCTAAGTAGGGAGAAACCTGTGGTGAACAGGGAATGCACCAGGATAGGTGAGGCTAGGAGGAGGTGGGAATACAATGTGGAGATATCCAGCCTATCTTCTCTGGCCTAACCTGCAAGAGAAAAACTCTAGGAAAATAAAATCAGTAAGGTGTTTCCACTTTCTGTGAAATAGATGGAGCACTAGGCCTTCTGGATTTGTGGGGGGAACAGCTACCATAAGAACAAATAGAACCTTATCTTCATTTGTGGTCCTGGAGAGGAATAATGAATGAGCAAGCATGCATATTCACTCCTTGGTACATAAGATGACGGCTTGAGAGCAGATGGGATACATGTTTCCAAAATCTACCAGATGCCTTGCATTGGCCTAGTTTTGCAACATCCCTCTTATCACTTGTGAAAGCAGGCCTTTGTATATTTGTATAATTCAGTAAAGGAGGTGGTCAAACCATTGCCTGTGTCTCCTTTTAATCAGAACTTCCTCCAGAACTAAGTTAGGTCAAATAATGGAAACCTTTCCCACAGCAAAGAAGAGGAGAAGCAAAGGGAGACATGCAGGTAAATTTCCTACTGTCTGCTGAACCACACTGAAATCTCTGATCTATGCTAATACACCAGCTTCAAAAAAATCATGAATCCTTGACACCGCAACTAGAAAAGCAGGTAGCTAGGTTAAACTTGTAGACAGTGAGTCAGATTCCTCAGACTCCAGGGAAGACTGAAGGCTAGAGGAAGTGGAAAGATCGCAGGCCCTTTGGTACAGAGTAAAGTGAGAGTGAGGGTGAACTGGGAGAGTAAGGGGATACTAGTGGCAAAACTTTCCTGGTCTTTGAGGGGTTTTGGGTGCACATGCAATCTACCTGAGTGTAAAAGTGATGCCTGAAGGAGTCATGTCCAGATGCCAGTCCATCAGGCTGGTGAATGTCCAAGAGGGAACACTCCTCAAGGATGGTGTTACAAGAAGATTAACAGAAAAGAAGGCCAGAACATAAATTCTTGCCACCCTTTAAAGCTTAGCAATATTAAGTGTTATCAGTCGGTGGTTCACTTAATCTCAGTGGAAAAGATAACCTGTTATAGGTTATTATTCAAGATTAAAATCACCTTCCACCAAGACAGGGGGAATGTGCTAGACGTGGGTTTTGTCATATCAGGGACTCAATGAATTATGCAAAAAAGAGTTTGTATGAAATACCCTCTCAGTTCAGCTATTATCTTTGGCTGTAGCAATGACTCCTTTGCTCTAAACTGGAACCCAAAAGCATAGAGCACAGCTATTCTCCTTCAAACTAAAAGCAGAGTGCTGGCAGGATCACTGCAGCTCCTTGCTTCCATTGAAGGCAAAAAATGTCATAAATGGCTGCAAGTGTGCCATCTTCCTGTGCTGTCAGTGCCTAATTTGACATATTTCATTTAAAACACTTCTGAAGTAGGCTGATTTTCTCTTACTGCTAGCTTACAGTTCCTGCAGTCTATTTCCAATGCCCTTCTTCAGATCCATAGGACTGTCTGTGGTGTGATCATGTGTTTAGAAATGTGACTTTCCTTGTCTATGCTAGGCAGAGAGTCCTTTGCAAATTCATGTTGGTGAAATCATCTTAGAAGAAAACCTTCTGTCCTATTTTACCAATGGCCTTTCAGGAGTTGGGAAGCAGCAGAAGGGAAATAGAGCTATAACTATTGCTTTGGTCTGGCCAGTGAGATGCATAGGAGCAACACCCTGTACCCTCCCTGTGGAAGGTGTGGCATGCCTCCTTCAGATACTCTTCAGAAAGGGACATATATCTTCAGAAAGGGACTTATATCACAGTAATGACCCAAAAGCTTAAACTTTATCTGTGACACAGGTCTTCTTCTAAGAAGACTCTGAAAGTAGTAGCCCTTGTTGGGGGATAGCAGGAATATTTGGAGGATGTGTATTTGCATTTTTCTTTGCTCCCTTTCTAGCAAACCGCAACATTTTCTTAGCATTGAACATTTAGAGAAGCAACCTAGCAAAAGAGAGTTCCTTTTCTCATTGTCTCTTGAGCCATTTACTTTCTATTTCTTGTTGGTTCTTAAAAGTCAGGTGCACATAACGTGCAAACCTTTTTAGTTTTTGGAAGAATTGAGAATTGACAAACTTAATTAACTCCTCTTCAGAAACCAAAATGAAACGAAACCAAACCAAAGCCCTTTTCCTCACCAATTTCCCCCAAAGCTCTGCTACCCATTGTAGCAGTGGAAGCAACCACCAAAGAATGAATGTGGTCCCAGGGAACAACTGAGAAAGAATTCAGTTCTATTTACTTCAGGAATGTTCAATAATATTTCAGAATCTTCTTGTGAGATATGAGACCACAGGAAAGTTTCTGAAGAGTAGTACGGCAATGAATATGCTCCCTGAGAGAAATAGTCTTTCGAATTAGTTACAATGGCTGTTAGCATAGCTGAACATAAAACGGGTGACTATTTAAGAAACGAGCTGGAAAGCAGATCTGTATCAGTAAGAGTTGATTTTTTCACTGTTCTTGAAAAACATATTGGTAACTAAGAAGCTATATAAAATATTGAGAAACTCTGCCAAAAACTTGATAAAGAATTCCCTTTCACCCATTGTTCTTGTTGCAGAACCTGAGAGAATAGATAAAGTGTGATCAAGTGATCATTACCTATGCAGAATGGAAGGAATTCTGGCTGATGCATTTACAGAAACACCTTAAAATATCAGTGTGCTAAATGTAAATGATTACAAGTATCCAGTATCTTGTGAAAAGAAACTGGTGTATGCAGGGATGATAATGGGGAAAGACCTCAGCAAAAACAGCCTGTAAGAGAAGCTACGCTACAAGCTCAGTGAGGAGATGGGAATTATTCAGAAGAACTGACCCAAGGTATTCTGCAGAGCTATAGAAACAAGCAGCTGCAAATCTAGATCACCAAAGAAAATATGGATCCATGGGGGGTGCTTAGAAACTGTGATCATACTCTTTTATGGATAAAGGTCACCACTATATTTACAGCAAGAGAGATCATTTTCAAAAGACATTTCCTGCAAGGTGTGGGAACATAATTTGGGGCCTCCCTTAATTCTTATCATAAACTGGTACCAAGAATAGAAATTTAACCTGACATGTTTTGAAAGTGATCCTATTTATAGGTCGGTAATTTAAAGACTTAAAAAGCTAAGTCCCAAATACTCAAAGCTAGATAGTTAAATACCCTTGAGGATGTTGATTCTATTGTTCAGCTAAACTACGTGCATGCTCATGTAAGATTAGCTGAAATGCATATATAAGACATCCATGTTCTTCATATTATTTTTAACTGAAAGAACAGTTTCTTCCATAACAAAGTCCTTCAGAATGCTTGTTTCGAGATGAATTTCACCTTTCAACCTCAATCTATAATGTTGTGAAAGGAAAAAAGGGGTGGTGATATCAGTATTTTTTAAGTAAGAACTAGTAATTTCATTCTCTTCCTGTTGTGTGGCTGGTTTTTTATCTACTTATCAAATAAAACAGCAGATCACTCTGGGCAAAATTCAAGCTTGGAAGAGGTCAGCCTCCTAGAGGGGACCTCAGAAAGCTATGGACTTCAGAAATTGGAGGATTAGTAGGGGTATGAATGATCTTAATTGAGCAGATCATAGCAGTTACTGGGCTGGATTCATTACAGCTGTCAAAATTTCTTCTGTGAATTGAAAGTATTTCTCAACGACTTCATATTCATTTAGGCAGTTTCCATGCATTTCCACTGAAGGCTACCTGTGGCTGTGTGGGTGGGAAAGCAATGTACATAACTCACATGAATACTTGTGGTGTTCTTACTTTTGCTTTACGGAGCCCACACAAGACAGACTCTTCATTTACAGGTGGAACTATGGTTTCCATGTTACTGTAATTCCAGCTCCTAATGTCAATGTGTTTTAATGTATTTTTGAGGTCCCAATCTTTGCCAGAATATGTGTGGGTAAAAGAGACAGGGTATTTGTGAATGAGAGAAAAGGAGCACAGTGATACAAAATTATTCTGACACCATCACATTGAAATAATCTTTTGTGTACTTTCAGAATAAAAATGTAATCCCTACCGAAGGACAGAACCTTTCATGCAAAGCGAAGACAGTTCTGCATGCAAACCACAATAAATACATTGGAGACTTTACATTCCTCCTAAATTCTAAGAAAATGCCAATAATACAGCTAGAACTAGAGGACAGGGGAAGGAATGAGAGTTTCTTTAATGATTAAAGCTGAAGCAGTCAATATTTTGGCTCCAGTCTAAATACTCCCATTGCCAGGCAAAATATTACTTTTTTCTCTCAGCAAATCCTTAGTCTTCAACCTTCACATTAGCTAATCTCCCACCTTCTGTCTTAACACACACAAGCTGTCCCTTGCACCTGTGGTGTTTCCTTGCAGCAGCCCTTTTTATTCTGTTAAATATGTGGAAAATATGTTTGAAAAGGTATGACAAGGCTTGGGGAAAATATATTTGAAAAGGTATATGACATACAATCATAAATGAAAATCATACAGATGCATGTGTGCACATTTATGGAAGTGTGACAGTGGTGAAATCAGTACTGAGAGCTCTTTTCACTCTTACTTGTCCTGCTTGACAGTTTTTCAGATATTTGTCATATTTGGAAGGCACAAAGAGATGGCAAGCAGTTTCATTTCAATGTTTCCTTTCTCTGAACTGGGTACTCATTCTGAGATAAAAGATAATAAGTTAAAATGAGATAAAAGAAGTGGCCCAAAGCAGCCAAGGTGGTTTGGGGAAGTCAGTCTGTTGTTGATTGTTCAGAGCCACCGTTACCGCCCAAAATATTTTCTCTCAGCTGCTAGTTGGGGTGTTGTTAGTTGTTCCCCCACCAAAGCCCAAGGAATGCCCTCTCCGTGGCAGGCAGGCATCATGGCTGCTGCAGCACCACGCTGCTTCTCCGGCAGGGCCTCTGCTGCCACACTGATTGGCTGGTCATGGATGTGTGGAGATCAATCAGCCAATTAGAAGCCAGATGGCCTGAGAGTGGGTGCTGTCAGCCAATCAGAACAGAAGGAGCCCTGGGACTGGGTGAGGCGTTGCCCCGGCAGCGGCAGGGCCAGGCCAGGGGCTGAGGAGCAGCCTGCAGGCAGGGCTGGCCTCGCTGCCTGCCGCGGGATGGTGGCACTGGCACAGGCAGGGGTGGGAGGCCCCTCTGACCAGCTGTAGAAAGAAAATTCTTCTTTTTTTTTTTCCCTGTGGGGCATTCTGAAATTAACATGTTTTCTTTATTATTCTTTAAGAAAATTGTAAAAATCTGTGTAGCATTCTGGCAAAATGTTTCTTTGTATCAATTTTTCACAGAAAATATTTTCCTTGATTTTTCTTCAATTGGTTGTACTGCTATTACACAATTTTAAAAGTTATCTCATTTAACACCTGATTAACTTCTGTGAGGATTAATAGAGGTTGTATTTCTTTTTAATAAAGTAACTGGGGTAATTCTTTATATAGTTTTAGCTGTTTCATGAATGGATTAAACTATTTGTAAACTATTGCTGTACTGCATACCAAATTTTCTATATTGTTGTAGACCTTATCCCATTCATATCCCACTCAATATTTTTAAAGTAGTGCGCAACTAACAGAAAACCTGGAAAGTGTTAACTCATGAGAAGAATATTATGCTCTGCCTTTTTGTCAGCTAGGCAGATAATTAACTGACTCAGTTTGGTACAAGTGGGAGATTAATAAAGAAAAGGAGGGAAAAAAGAACCTCAACAAAGATTGAGAAAACCTTCAGGTGAGGATTTGGTTTTTGAATGATGGAAGAGCTGCAAAGTAGGTCATCTCATCTCAGACTGATATCAAGGGTAGTTTTTAGGTTTTCATATGTGGGATGAGCATCTGTAATTCTTAACCAAACAATAAAAAAATTGGATATCCTCTCAGAATAGAAGAAATAGCATACAAAGCTGTCAGTGTGTTAAGCAGGGGCACTCCAGGCATCAGAATAATTTTGAGGTTAGAAATAGTTGTATGAAAGCAAGAAGTGTCTGTGTCTAAGATTTATATATGTATGCCTTCCATTTTCATATGATCAAACAAAAAAGGGGACTGTATAAGCAGAGCTTCATAGAACTAGTTTTTATTATTGATGTAAAATATGTTGGTGACCTCTCAATGATTTAAAGAAGAAAGGCTGCAAGGCAAAAATATTAGTTTAAATTATTTTATAGGAGAAAGACAAAAACATGTTTAAAATTAAAGTAAATCTGTACACTTAGAATGGGAATCATGTTACTTAACTTTAGGGGAGCATGAACAGAGCCACACAATGCCATTGGATGCCCTAGCATACCCAGGACACCTGCACCAGCTTTGGAAATGTTGTGCAGGACTTATGGGAGGCCTTCACACTTCTGAGGGGGTAGTTGGAAGCCAAATGGCGTACCTGGTAGCATCAAATATGCTTGTAGACACCCCTGCTGAGATAGCTGAATCCCTCCATTGACGCCTAGGAGCTAGATGTCTCAGTCTGATCTGATCACTCTTAGGCTCCCTTCAGGGTCAACAGGGAGAAATTGAGATCTCCAGAGGTCGTCTTTCCTAATCCTAAAATAGGTCAGATATATTTCCATCTGAAGCTGCCTGTTTGTCTCCACTGATGATAAGGAGATTCCTAGAGTGACTAACTCAGACACTTAGACACATAGAGCTCAATTCATTTCCCTGCCCTGCATCTGAGCTCCCAGTGCCATGTGAAGTGCCCCAGGTCTCCCACCTGATGCCTGACTACTACCCTAGAAGGGTCCCTCCCTTGGTCCTGCCAGCCAGCACCATGCAGTGGCCCTGGTCCTGCGGCAGGAGGCCAGGCACGAAAGCCTGGGGCACCTGAAGTGGCTCTAGTTGCCTATGCATCAACAACTAAACCAAGCCTGTGATATCTACTTTAGCATAAGTCAAATTGCTCTCTAGGCTCTATTGACTGTACTGACTAGAGTTTCACTGATTTTAATAGTAACTGACACCTAGCTCACACGTAAATACTGACATGTAGATGTATGTAAGAGATCTGAATCTTATCTCTAACTTTAAACATTTAGTTTAAGTGAAATTTATCCTAGTCCTAGGAACTTCTTTTAATGAAGAGAAGTCCCAACATAGTTTATGCCCCTGCTCAAAAGGGAGAGGGTCCAGATGGGAAGATATTGCAATGACATCTTGAAAAGGTGGAAAGTGAGCGAGAACTGGTTGATGCCCAAAATTACCCTGGACTTCAAAATGGGAGCTTCTATATGACTGTCGTGCTGAGTCATACAATTTATTAAAACCATGTGAAAGTCCCTTGTCAAAGCTTCATGAGACTCTAGAAGGACAATGTTAGCAAGCTGATCAGAGAGAGTTTTATCTTTTCTTTTTGCCTTAAAGAACAAAGCTGTCATGTCACTGAGCACCTAAGCTGAACTCCATTTAGGGCGCTAGGGGACATAGGAGGAAAGGAAAGGGTCAAACTTTTAGTGAGGGCACCGATACTTGCAGAAAGCAGTAGTGATCACAAGGTTTAGTTCAGAAAATGTTTTTTCTCAGGCTCAGGATGACTATTGCAGATTATGGAAGGCTGGCTGCCACACTGGGAGAAAAAAAATGTTAAGAAAGGTGTTAGCAGGGAAGAAGCAAGCCTAATGAAGAAGGTGTTGTGATGAGTCCGATCGGCTTGTCTTAACTGAAGTTGTACTGTGTCAGCAAGGCTGGGGTATTGGAAGCTGCACAGTTCTGCTAAGTTTTATGCAGTGTAAACCATGTAAAGTGGTCAGACTGGTATGACTTCACGCACCGGAAAGTAAATACAAGTAGATGTTATCTCTAAAACTGCATGAGGGATTTAACTCCTGTAAGTCTTCAAAATAAAGTAGCAACCACCTCCTCCTCCAGAAAGGCACATTAACTTAAGCAGCGATACAAGTAAATCTTTCATATATAGGCCACGATGTAGAAAAATCTTTGATCTAGTTAATACAAGCCACGGTTAATTGCAGCCACAGGCCTGACTGCAATAAATTACATAATTACTAATTTTACTTAGTTGTGTAGTACTGCTGAAGTCCAATAGGACCAGTAAAGACTTCCTTGAATACCTCTAAGACTGAAGAAAGAAATGGAAGCTTTTGTTTCACTGTAATTAGTTTTTTTTCTGTTCAGCGGCTCTGTGCTTCAAAAATGAAAAAGTATTGTTCCTGAAAATGTTTTGTGGTAAGACCAAATTATCTTCCCCGTGAGAACTCCTGCAACAGGATAAGGGGCCCAGAGCTTCCACCAGCTCTTCCAGAATTTCTGTCATATTGTTTTCCTAGAAGGAGAACGCACTATAAGTCTAGAGGGCAGGCAAGATGTACTACCCTTCACTGATTCTTAGATGCAGGACACTAGTCCTGAAAACGTTTGGGTTTTGTTATTATGGTTCATCTTCAGGAGCAAAATTCTGTTTATGGCTGGAGAAAAAACAAAGGCAAAGTGACGATCTGGCCAGATCATCTTCTCACCAAAAGATACAGTACCAAAAGATTCTGAGATACACTTATTCAATTTCCTTCCACTTCCACCAAAATACGATTATTCCACTTAAAAGAGTGGAAAGGGTATTTAGGAACAAATTTGCTTTGTTTTAAAAGTCAAACTTTATAGGCCTCTGTGCAAGCTGAGAAATATAATACCATAAATAAATCACAAATTAGACATAAATTAATAACAAATTAAAATAAAAATTGTAAGCAAATAATACTAGGCTACAAAAGTCAGTACAGTATTGTCCTAATACTGTATTGAACAAATCATTGGGCCAGTTCACTGTTTTAGTTCAGCAGCATTATGGTCCCGAGAACCTCACGTTAACTCCAAGTTATTTGTTTTGCAGTGGCTTATGGACTGAAACAGAGAGAACATATACCATTCTAATTCATTCTCAGTACTGTATAGCTAACATGAATCTTAAAAGTCAAAATTGTATCTGCAATGGCAACCTCTTACTCTCCTACAAATTAGATCTCAGAAATATCAAGTGACATTCTACAGAAAGTTTGGCTTATGTGATTAGACAAGCTGTGATGGGAGCTCTCTTGGCAATGGTAGAAACAGAATCTACTTTTTTTTTATGATGGCAGTGGTATAAATCACCGATATTCAGGATGCTCAGGGTAGGACAATGTAACCTCCTACTACACACCCATGATGTCACCAGACATGTGCCTATCACAGAATCACAGAATCACAGAATCTTTTGGT
>VYZW01057697.1:182159-202334 GCA_013401315.1 Balaeniceps rex | reverse complement strand
AGTTCCAGGATGCTGATATGGATCTCACATTTGTATCTGACTGAAAAAAAATGCTATGTTACATTTGGAAGGCTTGAGCATCCTTTAAAAATTGAAGCACCTTTGACAGGAATGATCCACCCTTTCTCCTCTGGTTCTAATTGGACAAAAATAGTATTTGCAGTTGACCCATCAATCAAGACAGACAGATAAGTAACATTTCCTGCCAATGACTAACAACTTTTATCTTTTTAGCCAGTGAAGTAACAAGTGAGCTGCCTTTACAAAGAGCAGCAATTTGGAAAAATAAGATAAAATGTTTATTTCTTTCAAATGTCAATGCCCATGCTGTTAAAGATCATTGTATTAGGCAACCAAAATGAGAATTTAGAGATTCCTCCTTCCTCAGCTGTTTTTTTCCCTTTGCAATAGAGATTCTGTGCATACACACCAAACCAAAACGCTCTCCTTTCTACCAAATAATCATTGACAAAATACAAATCCGACTATTGCAGACCATCTACAAACAGAATCCCCACTAAAATCAGCAAAACCTTGATCAAAAGGATGTGCAGCATTAGGACCTGCCACTGAAAAACAATTACTGTTATAAATACATCGAAGCTCTGCAATTTCTATCATCCCTGTGCACTGCAAAAGGTTCCTGGAGCACTCTGATCTATTAATCCAAGATTTCTGTCTGTGCAGCCCTCCTGACAGCAGAATGCTTATCAAGTTTTAGCCGACAAGCAGCACTGACACAAAAACAAGTGGGTATAAACTGGCTAAGAGTAAGCTTTTTATTTGGATTTCTAGCTATCAGCAGGATGAGGACCTGGAACAGGCTTCCAGTAGCAAAGGAGGAAAAGAATCTAAATATAAGGCTCGATAAACATGCTGTGTAGTGCCTGTGATGGGACTGAGTGGGATGTGATGATCTAGGGGGTCTCCTCCAGTCTTATTTTAAGCACATAAACCATGGCGTACCTTGTCCCACTTTGAAGCAAAAGTCTCTAATTGGTTAGGTTGGCACACTTAAGGCTTTCTTCTCCACAGGAACCACTTATATTATTATTATTTCTATAAATTAATATTTTTTGTTATTTATCCAAGCTGCTGTTTTTGAACCACATTCCGCAGCTCCTCCAGACGTGACTGCGCTCTTGATACGAGCAGCACATAAATGTATTGTCTCGTTGCTTGTAGAAGAATGGAGTGCCACATACATAGAGCCACATACATCTTTTCAGCCTTGACCACAGAAGAAACCTTCATGGCTCTGCCTGTCCATGCATCACTGTTTTAAGTGACAAGATATTTTAAGTCCTTTCCACTCTGGAGGTAATAATAAGAGACAGTAGTGTCCGCATTCTGATCTATGGGCTCTCTTCCTTTTGCTTCTCTTGCCTGACAGTGTACTTTCAGTAGCAATCATCTAGCTGTATCTTCTCCCCTCCAGGGTCCTACGCACCTTGCACCTGGTGCAGAGACCATCCCCGCCTGTAAGTATTTTCAAGGTGCAAGAGATTAGAACCACTCATAGCTTCAAGAACAGCCTCTCTTCACCAACAGTACAGCGTGCCCAGCCCTCGCTCCAGGCCCTTAGAAGGACAGGGTAAAAAGGAAGGGCAAGGCCAAGGACAGCGGGGTGGAGCAGAGCAGGAGAGTAACCAGAACATTAGAAACACATCTGTAGGAACAGAAGTTTTACAGCAGAGTAGTTTTGAGCTCTGTTGGTAAGTAATTAATGAGTCGGCCTAGCAAAGCCATCATTTTGTCTCCCACTGAGTATTATTGAAGCTGTCACAGATGGGATAAAAATTGAGGGAATGGACAAGATGGAACAGCAAGAAAGTGAAGTCAATTAAGCTGCATCTAGCTATAGTAGTACTGTACACACACTTCTCTAGTGATGCTTAGGTACTACTTGAGAAGTTCCTCCTGTTCCTCCCACTGATAAAAATGTCAACCATCTCTCAAGCACAAAGCTTAACAGCAACAAACTGGCATGAAAGTAACAGAGTTTCCACTTGACGCAATATTTACTGGGCACTAACATTTATTTAATGCATTTTGGCATGGCTACATATTAACAAATATATATACTTTGAAGACTCACAATAAAAATGCCGCATGTGTACCTCTAAAACAGAGGCCTGGCATTTCAGTTGTAGAGTTGCAACTTCAAGTTTGCAGTCTTCCAATAATGTTGGGAATAAATTTCAAAGTTTGTCCTTTTCCTTTTTATGATGATTTATTGCCCAATTTACCCTCTTGGTTTGATATAGAAGATAATTTTAGGTGGCATCAGACCATTTCTCAGACACATTTAGGAAGTTACTTTTACTTTGAAAACCACACTAAGATTTAAAACATTAGTATATTTTGTATGCTCATGTAAATTCTGGTTACCCAAATCAATATTTCTTCTGGCTAATAGTGTTTTCATAAAATCCTGCTGAAGACCTGATCTATAAAACTTGAGTCATAGTCTCAAAGTCCTGTATTTAAATTGATTAATTCTAACATTAAAGGTGAATTAAGCAGTAAGTTCACCAGCTACTGAAACCTTTTAAATCGGATAGCAAGATCTTGTTCAGACCATCTATTCCGAATACAACGTTTCAAATTAGCTGTATAAATGGAATTTAAACCACCTATACATTGAAACCAATGGAAATTATGCTAACAGAGCAGAAATAGCTTTTTTATGGCAGTCTGAATTTTTCAAAGGGATGAGAGAGCAGCAAAACCTTGATTCTGCCATTTTATAAAATAGCCCCAAAGCATTCAGTTGCCTCCCCGTTCACATGGGCACAATTTGTTCTGTGAGTAGAAACTCAAGTATTTTCTAATCTAAACTTAACTGGGCTGATTCATGCATCCTTACAGAGGCCATAGTATCTCTAATACACGCACAAAATCTCTTTGGAAGACTTGAGTTATGTGAAGAATGTTATAATGTACAGCTTTGTTATTGCTGTCGCTGCTGAGACCAAACTTTATCACTCCCTGGCTGCAACACATCAGGAGTTTTCCTTGGAGAGTGCAATTTAAGTAATATAGAGCATAGAAACAAACATCTCTTCTCCCTCTCCTTTTCCTCCCTCTTACAGGGCCGTAACCAGCCCCTTTTATTGTTTCCAACAGATTTACAACAAATCTGAAATACCCAGCATATGCTCAGCAATGACAAGATCAGCAGCCATACATTAATTTGAAGCCAAGACCTAAAAAAACCCCTACCCTTCCCGCCACAAACAGGTTTTACAAACTGTTATTTTGTTTCCAGAAGTAGAGGGATTTTACAATGATGATGACCACAACAGCAGGAATGAGGATTTAACTAAGCGAAGAGATTGGACAACTGAGAATATCATTTGCAATAAAAGAGCTTATGAGCCACTTCTAATGGCATTAGAATCTCACCTCGGGGATTCTTACACTGATGTCAACTCACTGATCCTACGCTAGATGAACTTGCCTTAAACAAGTTTGCACATACAGAAATTTAAGTTTTAAAATACTCAATCACATAGTTTGAGGCTACACTTTATCAGAGGTGTACTCGTGCCTGTTTATTGATTTAAGGATTCTGTCAGAAGACGACAAAGGCATTCCTCTAGCAAGTTAAGAGTCTTCACAGCATAGTGGAAAATATCATGGCAGTCATCCAAAACCGGTACTAACATTTCACCCTTCCCACACTGGCATTTTATTCATCTGAAAGTTGGCCAGGCTGTAATTGCTGGAGCTTTCAGCAGTCATGTCATCTAGCTACACTCGCACAGAAGAGGGCAGATAGTTCTTGTTACAGAGGACTGGCATTTCAGTTGTAGATTTGGGATTTCAAGTTTGTAGTCTTCCAGTAACATTGGGAATAAATTTCAAAGTTCATCCTTTTCCTATGATTGCCCAATTTACCCTCTTGGTTTGATATAGAAGATAATTTTAGGTGGCATCAGACCATTTCTCAGACACATTAGGAAGTTACTTTTACTTTGAAAACCACACTAAGATTTAAAACATTAGTATATTTTGTATGCTCATGTAAATTCTGGTTACCCAAATCAATATTTCTTCTGGCTTTTTTTTTTTTCGTGTGTGTGTCTAAGTTAAAAGCTTTCAAAAAGACCCCCAAACCACGCCCCCCCCCAACTTACTGTGGTCTCCCTACACTGCTTTGTACTGCACAAGAAAGTCAGGTGCAAAGTAGCAAGTGCTCTATTTGCTTTACAGAATCATAAAATAATTTGTCTCCTGGTATGACAGGTAGTCTGCTATCACACCAAGAATACTGCAACTAGACTTAGAGAAGAGGAAAAGAAAACTGTGTGTGTTGACGTTACTTATTTCAACAAAGATTGCGAGAAATTAAGTACGAAACTCCTTGTTTTCCTGCTGAGGTGAGTTATAGCACAAATACCTCAAAAGAAAGTGAGTTAGTGTGAAGTACCATCTCTACTACCATCACCCATCTGGCAGAAAAGTGAGAACTCTCCTTTTTCTTAATATTCTACTAAGAAGGAAGTTGAAATTAATGCACTACTGTGAAATTCACTGTTGTCGTGGTTTAGCCCCAGTCGGTAACCAAGCACCACGCAGCCGCTCGCTCACCCTCCCCCTCCCCGGTGGGATGGGGGAGAGAATCGGAAGGGCAAGAGTAAGAAAACCCACGGGTTGAGATAAGAACAGTTTAATAATTGAAATAAAAATAATAATAATAATAGTAATAATAATAATAACAATAGTAATTGTAATGAAAAGGAGAACGAGAGAGACAAACAAAACCCAGGGAAAAGAAAACAAGTGATGCAACCGCTCACCACCCGCCGACCGACACCCAGCCAGTCCCCGAGCGGCGATTGCTCCCCCCGGCCAACTCCCCGCAGTTTATATACTGAGCATGACGTCATATGGTATGGAATAGCCCCTTGGTCAGTTTGGATCAACTATCTTGGGCTGTTCCCCCTCCCAGTTCCCTGTGCACCTGGCAGAGCATGGGAAGCTGAAAAAGAAAGTCCTTGACTGGTGTAAGCTCTACTTAGCAACAACCAAAACATCAGTGTGTTATCAGCATTCTTCTTACACTAAATCCAAAACACAGCACTATGCTAGCTACTAGGAAGAAAATTAACTCTCTCCCAGCTGAAACCAGGACAACTGTAGAGGCTAAGACAACTCTGCCCCACAGGATTTACTGTATACAGTCATATTCAGCATACAAAAATCCCATCCTCAATCTAACAAGACACTACTGTTTTACAAAGGTGTCTTGGATTGTATTGTCAATCGTCTGGCTTGCAAAGAATAAGCATGGTTTGAGATTCAAGACATTAGTCTGTCCAGCATTTCCTAAGCTGTGGGGCACGTCCTCTTACATGAGGTGGGGCAGCATAATAAGTAAGTGCAAATTATCTCCTGGAGCTGGAAACCATAATACCACATGAATGCACCTAATTACTCTGGGTGTTGCACTAATAATGGAATTTACCTGGGTGGTGGGGGGAGACTAGACAAAATCATTTAGGGAATTACAGTCTATTCCTTTTCTGTACCATCATCCTATTCCTATATACCTTTCCTTCCTTCCCCCCCAAAAACAATACACATAAATGGCCAAATTCTGGAAGTAACAGTATGAGAAAAGATGCCGCCACATTCAGTATTATTAAAATTCAATAGCTGACGCTGCAGTTTCAAGACTCATTTTTTGCACAAAATGTAGATGCAATGAACAAGAGACAGCTAGAATTTGCCCAGCTTGATAGACATTAAAAAGAGCATTTAATAAATTAAGCTATCATCTAGATACATGGCCCAGATAGTGTTCCTGTAAGGAAAACTGACAACTCTCTCGACAAGTTGCAAAAGGAAGGAAACAAGAGAACGGTGTTATCTGACGAGGTAGTGCAAGC
This sequence comes from Balaeniceps rex, assembly GCA_013401315.1. Classification (NCBI taxonomy): domain Eukaryota; kingdom Metazoa; phylum Chordata; class Aves; order Pelecaniformes; family Balaenicipitidae; genus Balaeniceps; species Balaeniceps rex. The sequence goes on along the minus strand of VYZW01057697.1, from coordinate 196,437 downwards.
TAAGACAGTACTCCAGAAGACCGCAAAGAAAGCAGACTCTTAAGTGAGCAGATAGAGCTGACTGCCAACATGTCAGCACGGAAACATTTTTCCTGGAGAATGAGAGCACTTAAGAGTTAAAAACCTTTATGAAACAAAGGATCAATAAGAAATGCATGGGGGAAGGGAAGAAATTATGAAACCAAAACACCGATTAAGAAGCATATGAGTTTATGTAGAATCCTGCCACACAATACTTTGACAGCAACCCAAAGTGACTGCATGAAGAAAACGGAATTGATACAATTTTTTTTTTTTTTTAAAGCAATGCATGTCAATTGAAGCACATAATCTGAACCGTTTTATTGTAGGAACACTCATTGTGCACACTCAAAGAATGAACAAAAACACAGAAGGTGGAAGATGTACCATCAGAAGGCTGCAAGGACTAGTAATACGTCCTTTTTCATAACGTCATATCCTGTCTAGCCAGGACACTAATAGGAGTTAAATATTTTCAGAAACCCACCAACATGGGAAACTAAGAGGTAGAGGTTTAGGAAAAAACTCTTAAGTGATCAGGGGCAGGGAAGGAAGGGAAAAAAGCAGAGCAATGTATTACTACAAAAGGCTCCAAAAATTGGGGGCAACAGTAATACTAAAAGCAGTCTAAGAACAACAGAAAGCAGATTATGATGTGGCAGCACACAAACTAATGTTCTAGAGCAGGACAAATTCCTCTGCATTTCTAAAAGTGTAGCTGGAATACTGTAATAATAATGATGACCATCAGTGAAAAAAACACAAGGAGGACAGATCGGAGAATTTCAAGAGATTACAAAAAAATGTATAATTTAGATGAGAAGATTTGCAAGCCATAGAATAATATCAAGAAATTGGCTGTTTTTTCTTAGGTCATTATTAAGGTGAAGCCATTAGCTCAAGTAGATTTAGTTACTAAGAAGTCCACATGTCAGGTTGACTATGAAAAGTTATCCAGGATATTTTCATAAAATGCACATTGTTCAAATATGAAATGAGTTCATTTAAGAGCAGACTTTTTAAAAGTATGCACTAGATTTGAGAAAGACACTTCTAGCACAAGATACTTACATTTAAGTTTAGCCCTTAAGCAATTACATGGAATTGTTACAAGTCAACAGTAAATGGTTTATAAAATGTAATTTTATTTAATGTTACTTTGCTGTTACAGAGGGCATAACATTTTCACAAGGCTTTTTTGGGACTACAATCAATGATTAGCAACACACAATAGTGGTCCAAACTCTCTAAATAACAATCACTGGACAAACTTGACACCTTCTCACATGTGCACAAACCTGCATGGAAAAGTACTAAATTTTATTCTTGGACATGTGAACTTCAATTGGTTTTCCCATTCCAGTGTATTAAGAAATGACATGCACTTTAGTCTGCCAAAAAGCACTGCCTGTACTCCGGCAGTAACATGCTGCTTCTAATACATAGTAAAGTGAATACCAGAACTACAAAGGCAGGAGTGTAAGTGAACTTTTATTGGGAAGGGATATCAACTTAAACAGCAGCAACTGAGGATTAGGAGAAGCCCCTGTTTTTGAACACACAAGCTTCTGTATTACATGATACAGGAAGCAACTCAATTTTTCATTTTCCAAACTAGAAATGCTCAACTTGATCTGGCCCAATACTTCCATATTCCTACTGAAAAGAATGCACAGTAGCATGTGAAAGTCAATTATGGAAAGGAAACCCTGCAGAATAAGAAGGGAATGTGGAGAATTAAAAGCTATGTGGAACACTGTTTAGTTGCAATTAACTACATTTTCATATCTTACTGCATACAAAACACAGTCAACTGGCAGGAACTGGTTCAGATTTGTTTTTAAATACCAGGTACACTTTAGTCCGCTACATAAGTGTTTGGAAGTTACTTATGTTTATATGAAATGAAGCTATTAATACTTTTCTACAGCAGTAACCGCACACCAGGAAGGCCAGGACAAACACAAATCAAGGAATGGAGTTTTCCCAAAGCTGCAGTGTGAAAAGACTATAAATTGATTTCCATACACATGGATGGGTTTTCTTTGCTATAGGAAATCCAAGTGGAGCTATAAGGAATGGAGACGTGTAAAAAGGTTTCTTGAGAAGGAAAGGGAGAATGACGCCCCACATGCAGTTTAGTTTTCTGCACCTTCTGCAGCATCACATTCTTCGCCTGCACTGTCTGATGTCCATAACTAGAAAGAAAAGAAAAACAGTGTCAGCTTTCAGAAGTGCAGCTTTACTTCCAAAAAGGGACAACTATTGGCTGTACGGAAATGACAATGATTAGAACTTAAGGATGTCTACAAAGTACCAGTGCACTGGAGCTGTACAATTTGCTCAGAGAGAGGTAATTGGAAATAGCTCCCCATGCACAGGGCACAACTGGCTATGCACCTCAGGTATTAGAGGCAGAGCAGACAGTGTCCTAAACAGGTCCAGACTTCTGTGCTGAAGAGCGAGCTATGTCATCGATCCTAGATCATTCAAAAAGTCTGAATGGTAGCTTTGTGAGTAACATCAATTTCAAAAGCAGTGGTCTGAATCCTGAAAGTGAAGATTACCATTTTGGTTATTGAAGCTAAGCATTTTATAGTGCTAATAAAAGACATTTCTACTGAAGGAGTATTGCAAAATAATAAATGTTGCTGTAGTTTTAAATGCAGTGAATATCCAGAGAGGATATTCCCTAAAAAATTACCTTAGTTATGTATTTTAATAGAACCTAGTGGTTCTGTTAGGCACTTTTCTTAAACGGTTAATCATTATAATACACACTCAAACATCAACTGATTTTATTCTTAATCCATTGAATTTCTGGATCTTTTCTTTTAAATGAAAACCACGAAAATGAATAAAGCAAGCTGCACTAGATGTACAACAGGAACTCGTTTTGTTTCTGAGGTAGTCATCAAAAAGTTTGAGTAAGATAATCCCTGACAGATCACAGACTATTTTTTGACTCCTTGCCCTCTCTTGTACATTAAGTTAGCTGAATACACCTTCTCTGCTCCACTGAAAAGCCCAGCAAACAATGAAAAATGTGAGCTATCCAAGCTGTTATTCTAGATTACACAGCATGAAGTTGCTGACATCAACTCACACTACATTCAAACCAAGCTATGAAGAGGTATAGTACGATAAATAGCCCAAATCGGTGCTATGTTTTGCGCTAGAGTGAAATAAGGGTTTTGTTTCATCAGAAGTTCAGTCTAACTAAGCAAATACATGGTTACAGAACCAGATAGCACATAAAAAGGCAACTTACTGTTAGGTTGTCTCTAAGCAACTGCATGATGAGAGTACTGTCTTTGTATGAGTCTTCGTTCAGTGTATCAAGTTCNCTGATCATTAAACAACCAAAAGCTAAACCCATCAGTAAAGGTAGCTAAAAAAAAAAGCGCAACATTAGAAGTTAATAACCCAAATTGCTCTATTTGAAACAGAAGCATAATAAAGGCATAATAAAAGCTTGCCGTGTTGCTGAAAATTTAAGTCACATTGTAAATACAGCCTGCTTGTACCCCTTTAAATCCACTAACAATATGAGCTTGGAAACCAGACACATTAAATAGGATCATTTCCTGCATAAGCTCCAGGAAATAATCATTCATATTATTTTAAGCATAAACTCTCTTCTACCATCCCTGCAGGCATTCAGAAGAAAAAATTAACTTACTGTCTTTGCCAGTGTGCAGGCAAGCTCAGGATTGTTGAGAATCTCATAATAAAATACAGAGAAGTTAAGAGCTAGACCCAAGCGAATCGGATGTGTTGGCTGCATCTCCTTCTTGCTGATATCAAATGCCTCCTGATAAGCTCCCTGTGAGTTTTCTATTGTTTCTGTTAAAAGAATGAGAAACATTAAGGTTTTTTTGTTGTTGTTAAGATATGACTATTTAAAGTACTCCATTAGTAGGAGACTGAACATTCCTCTATTTAAGCCCGCTCTTAGCAAAACACTGCTCTTATTTAAATCAGGGTAATGATTTTAAACCCATTTTAAATACAGCTGCCACACTGACAAAACACAGGGAGCAAATTAAGCTACTACAGAGCAAAGGTATTCAAGAGACAGATAAACACACAGAAGTTAGTAAATACAAACATCCAAGATGACTATATTACCTCAATGGCCTTTGATACTTTAGGCACCAAAAAAACCCAAACCCATGCATTACTTTTTCTACAGAACTCCTGCTTCATTCCTTGGGCAGGATGGACACACTCCTGTGAGTCAGGTGTGCAGAGCAAAGGTGGCTACTGTCTGTACGGCCCTACTTCGTCTTGAGGAAGTTTGGAAGGCATGTACTACATGTTCCTGAAAAACTGAAAGTCTGCCTCCAAAAATTGGGTGTAGACAGGTCAAGATAAAAAAACCAAGGTCGTGCCCAAAATAACTGGGAGAAATACCACAGAGAATAGAGGTTACCACGCCAGAGTGAGTACTTTAAGAGTGCTACATATAGTCTATTCCAGATTCTCTTCTGATAGACAGCCAAAGGGCCAACAGCTGCCCTAAACATGCCTGCAGAATGGAAGGAGACCACAGGAAAAGAAGGGCCATTGTCAGAGCTCAGAATACAACTCTGAGGGAGCTAATACCATAATTGCTCTAGAAAGTGCTGGAAAAAAAGAGTTAAGTAAAATCTGTTAAGTATTCAAACTCACAACACAGACTTGGGTTTTTCAGTATTCACATTGTAATGAGTGTTAATGGACTATTAATTTGTTGAGAACAGGTGAAAAAGGGCAAAAAACCTAGTAAATGCAGGAAATAAATTAGCTTATAAGTACATAAAATATATTTGAAGCTGAGAAAATAAACAGACGCTTAGAGGTGGAACATCAGAAAAGATTCAAGTAAAACTCCCAAGAAGTTTGCGAGAAGTCAAGCACAAAATGTTTCCACGGTGATACACATAAGCTGTAACTTCCCAGCAAAACACCAAGATCTGCTAATAAGGTTATCAGTCAGTCCCTCTTCTACAGTAAGCACCTGTATCAGCATGCATATTACTTTAAATGCAGTCTTTTTAGCCAAGATAAGCTGGTATTTCTCTGCTCAGACAAGCCCACAGATTTGTAACTGTTGCTCGAGACAAAACATAAATCAGATTATCTTTGTGAAAGCCAAAGACAAGTTGTCTCTGCTACACTTGGACCTGCTGTTGTCATTCGAATCAGGGGACGGGTTAGGAATTTCTGAATGCAACTCATCAATGCAGAAACTTCTACTCCATTTTGTATATATTAATCTTTCAACTTAAATGCTCTTACAATACAAGGAGACTAACAAAGCCTTTATGTGACAATCAGCTCTGTCCTCCCACTTTGCAATTCAATCAGTTTAAACTAGCCAACACTGTCAGATGCCTACCGTGCCCAGCCCAAAGGGACAGTCACTTCAGCGCTCTGCCCGCTCCAACAGTCCATCTCCTTTCTGTGTCATGGCATCACTCCAGGACTAATTTTAGTTTGTTATGTAGAAATGTATCACTAACTTATGCCATACCGAGAGTTTTTAACATCACAACAGTACCTGGGCACCTTGCAAGACAGTTCTAATACTTAAATCAATACATCCTCCAAACAGAGAGTTAAAATCCTCCCCAGAAGAGCTTCCTGAAGTACTTACAACCACCTATGCACATGTTCTAACTTCTAGGAATGTTCTACATTCTCAGGATGCCCAGTATCAAGTGACAGTACCAGCTGTGAAGTTTTCCAGGTCTTTTCTGCTGGATCCAAAAGGGCGAACTAAAATTACAGGGACAGTATTATCCCTGTCAACATCAACCATTTCAGAGTGCAGCTCACACTTCTTTGGATAGTGTACTAACCTAGTAATTTTGTTGCTTCTTTATAAACTTAAGTGACTACAATGAAGTCTGCTTCACACTGAAATGGTTACAACTTACAGATCAACAGGACTCCATCATGGAGTAAAAAATGTTGTAGAGATCTGTTTACTCTTCCTCACCAACTTTATTTTAGTAAAGAAATACAAACAAACAACATTAAATATGTTAACACACCTTCACCTAAATTGTTTTCCAGAAGCTCTGAATAAGCATTATGGAACAACTATCCAGAAATTTAGGGTAGATGACAGAAACACCAGCTAAAATTCCCTGGCATGCCATGCTTAAGGTCTATTCAGAGTTTTACTCTCTGTCTATATGAACACTAGAGATTTTCAACTGAAATGTAGTTGTTCCCACTCAGCTACCACACGTGAATTCAGAGTAAGATACTGGGCATGCATACTTCATATACTGTTCCCTCGCCCATGCCCAAAACTGAAGTTCATTAACTATTAAAGACCCGAAGACCACAAGGTACTTACGTTTTCTGTCATCACCACAGGCAACTTCAGCAAGATATCGGAAGTAGTCTCCCTTCATCTTCAGGTAGAATACCTTGCTCTCTGGATTAGTTGCATTAGCTATTAAATATTTGTCCAACAGCTCCTGAAACACCACCAACAAAAAAGACATTGACATATTACATACATCATTGCAACTAAGTTCAATCTATTTTTTTTTCTCTCCAGAAAGTCTGGATGGACTCAAATGTTTGCTACAAGGAAAAAAAGGAGTTTTAAGGGCATTTTAGATAGATGCACACTTATTTAAACAAACTGCGTAAAGGCACAAAGCTACAGACTACATTAAGATGATCAGTCAGCCATCCACTCAGACTGCAGAAAAAGTAACAAGAAAAGGTTTACTGCCATATAGTTTCAAAACCAAGTTTAGTTTCAGGACATACACTTCTCATTTCAAAAATGTTATTGCAAATGAGTAAGCTTTTACTGGAAAAATGAAACACTATACAAAGCTATTTATGAATACGAACTTATTCCCGCTTCACAGGAAAAAAAGGAAGAAAACCAACTCTGCTATTTTTTGTATAAATTGCGTTCATTAGACTTGTGATAAGGAATCTCCAGTCCACCTACCAGAGAGCACCAAGGATTCAAATGCAGCCTCACCAAGCCGTTCCACCTCTTTGCAAGGCTGTAAAGTAACACCAGCTCCAGCGTAACAGGGAGGCATCCCTCAAGTCTGCCCTGCCGCTCCTGGGAACGGGAAGAGCTATACAGTGCTCTCCAGCACACCCTGAGCTGCTGCTAGCCTCACTCCCCTTGTTCACAGCTCTCCTACCTGATAACCAGAGGGACAGGGAAAGGTTTACAAGCCTCCAGCAAGAGGAGGTAAGTCTTTCTCCAAGGCTGCAAGACCTCCTAGCCCTTCCAAAGTAAGAGGTGAAGGCAAAGGAGAGAAGAGGTACAGTATTTTCCCCCAGCAAAGGGGGTACTTCAGAGAACTGACAAGGAGGAGAGCAGCTTCTGGCTGACCTCCTTGTCCCTGAACCCTGGTGATTTTACCCAACTCACTCCCACAACCAACCCATGTTGTCTGGAATTGGCAAAAGATGCAAATAAGCTCCAATAGACTCAAGGAAACCCCACAATACTCAGAGCAACTTTATACTAAGAATTTAAGTGATAAAGATCTGCATTCAGTTACTTGGAAAATAAACAGGTCATAAAAACAGCAGAAAGTTTCAACAAAGCTTGCAAACTGTGGGTAGTTAAGTCAGATTTTTGTTACAGGAACATGTATCCAAATTCATGAAGCAGCTACAAAGAAAATGTTTAAGGAACTGTAAGCTTTCAGGGCAAAAACGCTTAGCATTTTAATTAGCAACTGTAACGCTGTAATCAAAACAAGCTAATTTTAGACACAAACCTACTCCTTGTGCATACCACCATACCATTATTACTTCCTTTAATAATCAACAGTAGTAGAGCAATCCAGCTGAAAGCTTTACTCATTCCAAGTCCGTTTGAGGTGTTGGCAATTCTCTTAAACCAACACTTCAGTAGGGTACTTCCAATTGGGTGAAAAAAGCATTTTTGTGTCCACACAGCATGCTTACCATGGATGTAATATTGCATATAGCTCCACAGACAAGCTCCCTTCAGAGGTCCCCCTACCAGGGCATTAAGAAACAGTGAAGAGTTAGAAGCATTCTTATCACCACCCTAGAGAAAACAGCGGGAGGGTAAGATGATATTGAGCCTGACATACCAAATCAGAAACAGACATTTTTAGGACTTTCTGTAAGGCTAGAAAACTACTGCCAAAGACTAGACACTGGCTAGTATGGCACATGGATAAGTGGGGAATTTGTATAGCAGCTTAACACAGTGAAGTATGCAAGGGCTTGAGCAAGTGTATTGAATGGTACACCTCACTGGTGTTACGGAAAAAGCAGCAAAACCTTAGGTATGTTTCAAAACAAGAGTTAAGACATAGTAGGCAGATGGGTAATAAATACCGTTATTTTGCATGAGTCATTCCCATATTAGAATGAGTTATTCCCACCCTACAGGTTTCTGCAATGAGAAAAACTTCATGGTCTGTCTTGGTGTTTCCCTGATGCTTTTCTCCTACGACAGATGTCAATGCCAGCCATAAAAGCACAACACTACACAAACCCGTTTCAAAGTCTCAGAGATGACAATGCAGTAACCTCAAGTTTAACACAGAAGTTTTATTTTACAAGAAACTGCCCAGAATGATGGAAGTTGACACATAATACACCTATGTTGAGAAAGGTTCCTTAAATCAGTCACGATCAAAGAGTAACTACCAGCCTCTAAAGGCCATCCCAAGGTTGGGACTGCATTAAGCAGCAGAGATGTGATTTATCCACATGCTCAGATTAGATGTGAAAAACTATGCCACAGTCTAAGGAGCACTGACCAGACAACCAAGAAAGATATGTCGTACGGGATTTTTAAACCAGATATTTGACAAAACTACATCTTTGATTTTTCTTTTAAATGCTGAAATAAAACTTTTCAAGATGTTACAACTGCATCAACAAGGGAGCAAACAGGCATTTTTCTTTTATGCCTTCCAAAACCTAAGGATTTATTATAAACTTAGCATACAAAAAATATTACTGATCTTATTACTAAATTTTGTCTTTGGAGGCAGCTCTAGCAGTAGAGTACCGTGTGTAACTGATGTGGCTTGGTTATGACTTAAAAATACTAACACCCTGGAATCTAGTGTATGCTAAATAATGTTTACAGGAGAGCTTTAGCATGTCTAATTTAAGCTGAGCCTCAAACCTACATTCCCTGTAGCATTAATGCCCCCCCCCCCCTTTTTTTTCCCCCCTCAGATGGGGTAGGCCACACACTTCTTCCAGGAGCACACAAGGATTTTGCCATGGCCCCAGGCCTACCTCAAGCACGTAGCGCTGCAGCCTATGTGTCAGCGCATCCTGAAAGTGCTGCCTCCACTACGCAGGTTTGAAATCCAGTGGTTCTGTGCAGATTTCTGAGAAGCTTAGAGAAAAAAGTGGATGCTAGGAGGGAACTATAGTTTTTCAGACAGCAAAGAGTGGGCTACGTACAATGCTTTATTTCCCAGGCACTCCTCTGCTGGAGGAGCTGGGCTGCCCAGTCAGCAGCTCCCACTCCCAGTTCATCTCAGGGCCTCCTAATCCTTACCACTGCACATGGTAAGGGAGAGATCTGCACCTCTATCAGCTAGGGTGGAACATCCTTGTTCTGGACTTCACATATCAGGTTTTCTTTTTTTAATAGCCTTAAATGGAACAAGATCTCATTTATGAATCACGCAGGATAGAACAGAATACAAACAGACTTTGAGTAAAGCTAATTATTTATCTATCCAGACATTATCTTTCAAATCAATAATGTATTTGGTACATTTAGTGAGCCATTCATCTCAGGACATCATCATCATTTCTTGGAAGGCATCTTACCCTCCCTCTAACAGACAAAATGTTGGCAGGGTAGTGAGAGCAGACAGCACAATAAGCTAAATGATTTACTTTACACTGTTGTGAGTCAGTAACATCCAAGAAAACTCAAGATTTCCTATGTTTGTTCTCTGTCTTTCCCCACTTGCACTTTTCTACCTTTCCATCACACAGGAATCCTCATTTTAAACATTAGCTGATAGTAAGTAAAATGAATACAGGCAGCCTGAGCAATGAAGCAGACCTCAGCCAACCTTAACATTTACTATGATAAATTTTACCTAAAGAGAGACAGGCACTGCCACAGGTATGATTCTGTGATGAAGTCAGCCAATACAGTAGGCTGCCATCCATGTTCACATACAGCAAACAAGCCCATCACTTTTTTTTTGTCAGAGAAAGTTATATATCAAAATACAGTTGCTACCATCATTAAGAACTGTGACTGTTCTTACCACCTTCTGAACCAACACCTAGCAACCAGCAATTACATGCTCTGCAACGTCAAACATGCCTCAGATGCTGCCATGAAAAGCCATGTGACGTTTGAGCTGCTGGCTGGCCCTGTTGGTGGATGACTCTCAAAACTACAAGCAGTATGAAGACGCAGGAATCAGAACCCTGTCCTCAAACCAGACCCTTTGTGTCCTGGGGCAGTTGCATTAGAATAGGTTTGCACTGTGACAGTTTGTTGTTGGCATCTGCTACTTCCCCCACATGGATACATTATTCTCAAGTGGTGTGCTGGTCCTCCTGTAGTGTGACAGGATTTCCCACCCCACTTCTCCTTACTGTTGCTCATCCATCTCAATTTATTTCTACCTTCACAGTGTTCTAACACTGTTGCTGTCCTAATAGCATCATATTCTCATATATGATACTCTCTTCCCCTGCTACAGAAGGCAGGCTTATTTATCTATTAAAGAGATGCCAGCAACAAAGGGCTACCAGTCCCCGGAACAGATCCACAGCTGCCTGAAGGAGCCATGGGGAGCAGGCTAGGGGCCTGGCAGCAATCCACTTCTTCCCCCTTTAAAGCTGAAAATTATTTTTTTTTTATTTTTCTCTCCACTAGCAGACTTATCCTTTACATGCCAAGAGAAAGTTACATTTCAATCGCCTTTTTGGATCCTTCTCCAGTTCTGCTTTTGTTCTTTCCCAACTGTCCTTTCTTAGTCTCTTTTCCCCTCTGCTTAAGCAGGAACAAGGGTTGAACATGTGGTTGTAGTATCAGACCACTGCAATTAACCTGAGCCAGAAATATTAATTCATCTGCTCTCATTACTTCCCCATTATTTCAGCTTTATGAAAAGCAAGCCCTGAAGGAATATGCCAGCCATATCTATATGTGAAGTGCCTGATACAGACAAAGAAGCTCCCTGAAGACACAGCTCCTTCGTAATTATTTGTTGTGTATGCATCCAGCCAGCCTCTCCTTACATACACCATGCACACATCCCTTGCAATTCATGTACCAGTCCCACTCCACATATGCTTTCTGTTACCTGTTTTCAGGACAACCCCTTCTTTTAAAAGCTGACATCAAAACGTAAAGTGCCACCAACCTCCCCCCATCTAAGCCTATTTTAAAAGGCAAGCCTGATTGAGAAATCAAGTTCAACCACAGTGTGCACTAAATACTTTCTGTACAATTTAACTATGTAGTAGGTTCAAGTGGCAGAAAAATACCACCACTATCTGATCTGTGCTGTTCTCTCTTCCCACATATTCAGCTATAAAGAATCTTAACAGCAAAGATTAAAAAAAAAAATCTTGAATACCAAATTGACCTTTGAGCTGCCTTCAGCCCTTGTGTCATTTAGAATTGTACTTCAATAAGAAAAGCAAATACATAAGTCTCTGCATATATTCCAATACCATTAGCTATATTCTTCACACTTCTCCGTTCAATACCAGAGGATGAACATGAACCAGCTCAGCTCCAGAGATTATCTACTGATCATAAGTAGTTTAAGGTCAATTTTCAGAGCAAGCTAAAGATATCATGAGCCTAGGTACTGACAGAAGTTCTCAATGTGGTAAGCTGAAGTAACTCAAAATATTTACAATGCCACCATCACTCAGATGTCAACACCTAGGACATGTTTGGGTCACATCACCAGCACCAAGTTATTTAATGTTATGCTATTAAAAGACTGATCTACATTGCCATTTGCATTTCTCATGAACTTAGTATGGTATATCGTTACTTTTGCTCCACCAAAAGGAAAAAAGTCAATGTAAAAGCAACCATCATAAGCAGCAATGCTCTCCAAAAGTTTGCCCCCATAAATACAAACTGGTTAAGCTGCTTAGCTTGGTCTTTAGCAAGGAGGAGTGTGCCGATGTTCAAAATTGCTGGCATAGAGTTTTGTGAATAAAATCTATATAAAGTTTGATTTTCAAGTCAGACTGTTTCAGCAATATTCTTGGGCCTAAGGCCCATGTATCTTACTTCAAGTTGTTTAAAACACCTTATTCCAACACCAATCTTTTGGGCATATGATTTTAAATGCTGTTCTTTAAAAGCAAACATCATAACAGTTTGTGGGAAGTAATTTGTATTTGCAGGTTTTAGTAATTTGAGACAAAGTCCTCTGCTGGGCTTTAACTCACATGACACAAAAAACACCTAAAGAGAAGAAAATCCAATAGTATTACTCTTTTTTGATACAAGAACAAACTAATCAATATCAATGCATATAATATTAAAACCTGTTATATTCCTCCTTACCCCATGATGAAAAAAGTTCAATGACATGGACAAGGAGAAAAAAAAAAAGTCCAGCTTGAACTTCAAATCAACTGCTCAGAAGCTCTCTGCTGTCCAAGTGCTCATCAGACCTGCCAGCAGACAAGGTGCTACCATTCCACAGGGTACTGATTTTCACAGGTCTTACAGAGATTAGATTGAGCTTTATTGCCGTTTCCTAGGTGTTCCTTCCCTTCCTGAGCCGACACTGAATGTTCCCTATTTTGAGCTTTTAAGTGCTTTTGGGTTTTTTTTGGGTGGTGAAGGGTTTTTTTTGTTTGTTGTTTGGTTGGGGTTTTTTTAGGAGTATTGAAGCTAGCCACCACAACAGATGTTACATGTGTGACAGCAAGTAACTCTGATTACTTAACGTTGTACTTGCCTATAACAGCATACACTTACTGGCCAAACCCCACAGAACCAAATGGTCACATGCAAGTGAAGAAACTGTTTCGAAATAAGCCTGTTTTGAGACAAGGTTCCTTAAAAATAATGCACATGCACAGAGTGCATGTCAACACCACTTTTTTTAGCAAGTCAACTCACCACCCTGAACATGGATTCAATGTCACAGTCCCATCTAGAAGGTGAGCAGCTTGCATCCAACAGGCACACTATGCGAAGTGTGTGATGCTACATAAATTCAGCCAGGGATGCAGCATGCAAAATACTTGGAAAAATTCTTCAGTCTCAAGTATTTCTGAAGGTCCATCCAGCTCCAATATGAGAAAAACCACCTACAAGCAGCATACAGGGAAACAGTTTCCACCCTAACTGAAGTCAAAAAGTAAAGCTAAGAAGTTGGTGAGGCAGCTCAGACCAATATATTCTCTTAATATAACTGTTAAACACAAATTTAAACACACTAAATGTTCCAAAGTGTTTGACAGCACAGATGATCAGTGTAGACTCAGACCTTTCAATAAGGCTTCTACTCACAAATGACTGCTTGTTTTAATCGTCTAGTAAACTGGCATTAAGACTTCTTGACTCTTTCAAGTATAATCAGTCATTCCAAAGTCCACAGTATGACTCACTGCAACCTAAGTGTGTTTTAACATTCAGCGGTTGTTTTCTCGACAGGAAAGGGAGAGTCCCCTGCTGCAACAGTAAGATCACTTTACTTTCAAAAGTGTAATTCAGCAGAAGCAAGTTCTTCATCCTTCTGGATTCAAGCTCTATGCATCAACTCCTTCTGGGAGAACATGAAATAGTTTTCATACAGACCTCTTAAGACCATTAGTATTTCAGTTTATATATTGAGGAAAATACGTGTACACCCTTCCAGTAATGGCATGGCCTTAAGATGACCTGACAAAGCACTGTCAAAAGCAGAGACAAACGTACCTGGCATGGAAACGGAGAGGGTGACCTAATTCGCCTTTCCATTTGGTTCTGAGTCTTTGTCTACACAGTTTTAAAAACTGGCAGATCTGTGCTGTTGTGTACAAATTTGGCTTGCTTCTGCCTCTGCTCTTTTCAGGAGACATGAACAAGTTCCTCTCCAAAGGGAATGTGCTCTCAGTGGCGCTTTTTTCTATTATGTCTTCAGATTTGGGTTTGTGGCCAGCTGGCTTGGAGCACAGGCAGAGTGAGCAGTGTTCTGTATGAAACTATGCACTTTTATATAAGGCAAAAACTTGACTAGGGGATTCCCCTCCACCTGGGAGGAGAGAATCTAATGGGGGGGGG